>CAUYQG010161919.1:0-44889 GCA_963574415.1 Tarsius wallacei | reverse complement strand
TCAGGCCTGCTGTAATGCCTCTGCGGTGTCCGTGGGCGAGTTCCGTGTGGGGAGCAAGCCCCCTGGGAGATATCTGGAGTCTTTCTGTGTCCTCTTCTACGGAGGTCTCACAGACCACGCTGCCCGGTCGCCATCTTCAGCCTCACTTACTGTGATTTTTTAATATTCTAAACTCAAGGAGTAAGGCATAATTAAGAAAAAATAGTCTTTTTTATTGCTTACTTTGAAATAAATATGAAAAATTCTTATGACAAGTAATGATTGCCTTGTTTTAAGTTGTTCCTGAAAAACTTTTTAAACACTTTTATTTAATTCCTAGGAGGGAGCCTTGAACTGTTTTAGACAAACAGGGATACGGGTCTCTGCCTTTGCTTTGTTCCCTTCCTCATTTGAGAAAAAAAAAGAAGTCCAAATGTCACATGAAGTGAGAACTCATTCACAAAGAACAGAGCAAGTGTTGATAGCATAACAGGTCAGAAGAGGGATTGCCTAAAGAGAGAAACCAGAAAGATCTCCTGTCAGAAAAAATAATAAAAGGTGAGAAGCTCTGGAATAATGGGACATGTAAACAGAGAGCCGGCCAGGACAGCAGGGTCCTTCAGCAGCAGAGAGCAAAGACTTGTCACAGAGACAAGGGTTTATGGACCAGACTCTTATCTCCAGGGCCCCCAAATCTGAATAATTATAATACAAAGGAGGGAACCAGAAAAGATGCCTTGGAGCAGCAGAACTTTTACATTACAATTATAGCAATGAATGTTGTAAGAAGTAATTAGATTCCAGATATACGTGGTGTATATAAGTATTTCTGAGAGTTTGAATATGGGGGTGAGGGCAAGAGAGGAGTCAGAGGATGACTTCAAAGTTTTTGCATGAACAACTGGAAAGGCTGCAGGTACAGCAGGTTTTCAAAAAAGATCGGGAACTCAGTTTTTAATATCCATAGCTTGACCTGCCTATTAGACGTTTATGTGGTGATTATAAGGAAGTGATTGAATTTGATTCTGGAGTTCAAGAGAAGAAGCAACCTAGAATTAAAACTTTTAGAGCCATCAACATATAAACAGTGGTTTAAGTCATCAGATTGGATGAGCTCACCTAAAGAGTAAGTGAAAGACCAAAGGGAGGCCCAAACTTTACCTGTATGATGACCACTTATATACCTAACCCTGAATTGTAACCTACATCTTTAAAATAAAAAAAGAAGTCTAGACGCTAAGTCCATAGGTATCCCAACAGTTGAAAGTCAGAAAGGAATCAACAAAAAGAAGGAACTTCCAAAAAGTTAGGAGATGTATGACTAGATAAACAGAAAGTTACCAAGAAGACATAAAAATTCTAAATTTGTATGGGCCTAAAAATGTCATCAAAAATATGTAAGAAGAAAACTGACAAAACTAAAAGCATACAAATCCAAAATCATAGTTGGAGATTTTAATGTACTTCTTTCAGTAGCAAGAACCACATATATTTTGTAGCTTCAGTAGTGACAAAACAAATAAGAAAAAAAATCAATTAAGTATATGAAAGAGTTGAATAATAGAATTAACAAATTTGACCCAAATGGCATCTAACAAAAAGGAGATTAAGTGTTATTTTATATGGGGGGGGAGAGAGTTATGCATGTATGTATATAGTTACATGTGTATGTGTATTTTTGGTTATGTATGTATGTGTGTGTATATATATATATATTACACAAAGGTAAATATTAGTTCTGAAAACATAAATCTACCTGAATATCGAACAGGGTGTCATCAGGCCAGAGACTAGCAACAGTGAGTAACCACTACTAAACCCTAGGACTAGAGGAGCAGGTAAGAAAGTGGTCTTACTGATGTCCATGAACTGGGGAAACTGGATCCTCAACAGAGCTGGAGTCACAGAGAAGATTCAACTGTTGCCTGAAACAGGGGAGGAATGAGAAATACCCTAACTTCTACCTGTCCTCCAATGTCCTACTAGTTTCTTTTGCTGAACCCACTGGAATCTGATTGACAAAGTAGTACTTGGGAAATGAAACATGCAGGAGACATTTCTACTGAAACACAGAACAGAGCACAGAGAAGGGCATGAAATAGATGCGAGAGAAACCAGGCAAATGACCAGCATACTATGCCCAGTGATTTATCCCTCATCCTAAGAGCAATGGGGAGTCTCTGAAGAGTTTTAAGCAAGAAGTCACAATCTTATTGGCATTTTTTAAATCTGCAGTATAAAGATTGCACTAGAGAAAAAAATAAATGGTCATGGGAAGAACGGCTATGAAATGATTGCTTTTGTCTAGGCAGAGATTACGGTGACCTAAACCAAAGAAACAGGACAGGAGGGAAGTAGACTGGTCATAAACAGATTTAAAGGGTAGGCTTGAGAAAACAAGAAACTAATGATTCACTGAGGGAGTCAAGGGTGGCACCCAGGTGTTTGTTTTAAAGAACAAGGGAAAATGGAGGAGTTATTTGCTGAGATGGGAAATATAAGGAGGAACATATTTAAATAAGATGGTAAGTTCAGTGTTGATGCCAACAAGTCATCAAAATGGTGGGGTTCAATGGACAACTGATTATCTGGGCCAGGGTTTCGGGAGTAGGATCTGAATGGGGAATTTGGAAGGCATTTGGAAGTCATCAGCACATGCCTGGTGTCTGAAACTAAGGGAGTGGGTAAGATCACCCAGAAAGATCATGTATAGTCAGAAGGGTCTACACTTAGAGAAATACCAATATTTAAAGACCAGATAGAAGTAAAACCAAAAAATCTGAAAGAAATCACAGGAGACATAAGAAGAAATCAAAGAGAATATGATGCCAACAAAGAGAGCATCTCAGAAAGATGAACTGTTTCACCTGTGCAATGTAATTGAAAAATCAAGACTAGAACTATGACATGGCTTTAGTGAGTATTATTTCTCTATAGGTTGGTAAAAAAAAACTCAGTTGGATTGTGATATGAGGAACCAGTGACATCAAATACGAACAACTGTATAAGTTTGGTTGGAAAATGGAAGTGACAAATAGGATAGCAGTTAGGGGTGGGTTTCATTGTACAATAGAAAACCATTACAAATTTTTGAGCAAAAGAATGACACAATGAAAACAAGACTTTGAGAATGTAATTTTCACCAGATTGTGAGAACATATGGGATAGCAAATATATATTCACACCCCCAAGTCTCATTACTCTGAGTGCCTACTGCTTTGACTTACAGGGAATGCTGACATTAAGAGACTCTTCTTTTTTATGTATATCTAAGGGTCCCCAAAGGTGTTGAAATGAACTCATCCTGGTCATTACTTACTGCCACCCCCATCAGAAGAACCCACTCATGGCCAAGCTGTTGGCCCCAACAGGTCCAAGCTGGTGCCATTTAAATCTCCTCATTCTCACCAGCTGGTCTTGGTTTTGAGGGCTGCAGCTGCCCGTCATGTTGCTAGAAAAGCACCCACATCCCTTGTGTTGCTGCCAGAAAAAAAAAAAAAAAAAGTAACTTGGAGCCCATCAGGGCCAGAGACCTGGTTAAACTGGCTATTTATGCTGGCTCCCATTAGACCTCTGCTGGTTCACCAAGGCAACCTTCCTATAAAGAAAGATTCATTCTCTCTCTCTCTCTCTCTCTCTCCCCCTCTCCCCCTTTCTCCCTCTGTGTGTATGTGTAATGTTTACTAATAATAGCTGCCAGTCATTACATGCTTTCTGCTGGCCAGGAGCTTATTCATGTAATTTAACTTATTTAATTTTCACAACAATCCTACAATGTAGATGTGATTTATCTTCTCATTTTATAGCTGAGGAAACTGAAACAAGGAGAAGGGATATACTTGACCAAGGTAAAAAATCTAATAAGTAGAGGGGCAGAGTACATATGCAGCCAAATTTGCTGTGAATGCCAAGTTCATAACCACCACTCTGTATGGCCATTTGGACTTTGTGCTGAAATTGTCTCTATGGCCCACAAGACACTTCTTCCCCTGATGGTGGATTTTATTTTTTCCCTTTTTCTGAAATTTGGCCACAGATTCCACCCCAACTCATGAGAAATATTTTTATAGCTAGTTTTATGGTACGGGCAAATGGTCTTTACTCCTTAGTCCTGACAAATTAGTGAGTACAAATAGATAGACTGAAGAAGGGGAAGTGGTTAATTCTAATCACCAGCAACAGTTAAGCTCCAAATCAGCTAGGATGTAAGTATACCCAGGAATAAGGGTGGCCTGTTATCTAACGCCTCTTACCAGAAGGACCAGAACTTCCACCAAACCCAATGTTCTACTAGCCAAATATTGATCTGACCAAGGTATGATGGATAAACTGGTGTTTCCCTATCCATCCACATAAGAATATCACTAGTCTGCTATCTTGCCTGCCAACTTAAAGCAGAAAATTTTAACCAAATAAATTCTGTTATATTTACCTTTTCTCTTTATAGAGATATTTCAAGAACAAGGATCCATTCCCTGCCTAGCTATGGCTTAGAAAATCTTAAGAAGCTGAAGGCCAGGTCGGCTTACAACTTTAAAAAGCTTCCTAGTCTGGAAAAGCTTGTCGCCCTCATGGAGGCCAGCCTCACCTATCCCAGCCATTGCTGTGCCTTTGCAAACTGGAGACGGAAAATGTGAGTCTTCCTATGTTCATCCCTTGAGCCCTGAATGGGCATTTCCCAAATGCAGAACTTAGTCCACAGCTTCCACTTATCTGTGACATGAAGAGAATCTGCTTGCAGAGAGACCTCCTTGACTAAAGCCTTTAGGCATATTCTGGTTCAAAAATTCACTTTTGTGGAGGGTGTAGGAGGGTTAGACTTTTTAATTTCTTTGAAAATGGGCTCACACATGAGGGCTACCCCCATGGTGGGACATCTACCAAAGGCTATGTGTAAAAATATGAAAAACACCAAGCATAGAGCCTGGCTTTTAGTAAGTACATAGTATCCGTTTCCTCTTTCCTTTATATCAACATGAATTTATCCTTCAAGTCCCAAACTCTGCACCCCATAAATGCCCCAGCCTACTACCATTTATGTCTACTTTGAAGAGGGGAAGCACGAATGGCCGCTAAAGACCAATGTACATATCTGCAGCACATCCCAACTACCCAGCCTCTCCAATCCACCTTCAGATCCACCTCACAGGGAGGATAAAGATTGAGACATCTCTTTACTTTGGCTTTCAAGGAAAACCAGGTTAAAGGAAGCCCAGACAGTCCAAACAGAGCCAAATTCCAGTAGATAACTGCTAAAAAAGTTGAGGTAATCATAGACACAATCTGGAGAGAGTAAAGAAAACGTAGTTTTAGAGATTACACATGTTCTAGACATTTAAAGGATTCACTGGAGTTAAAAGCTTATTGAATATCAGGAGTTCTCAAAGCTTTCACTCTCCCTTGAACTTACCAATACGATCCACACCATGTAGTTGCACTCAATCAAATGATGCCTTTTCACTACTCTTGCACATTAGTCTAGAGCTAATACAACTTTCCTCTGATCTTATTTCACCTTTTAACACAGTCACCTCTATTATTCAACATTTAAGATACATTCACCTATCCATGTGGACATACCCTTTGCTCAAAAGCAAAACAAAACAAAACGAAAAAGCAACAGAACAGTAAATAACCTAAAATGTTTTCAAAGTAACTTGGGATGATTTGCAGGGGGGATAGAAAAAGGCTGCTTTTCAGAATTAGCATGCATCATTGGGAAACTATCCAGAATCAGGCTTTCCTTAGGATCACAATTCTTAAGGTCCTGAGCTGAGGCAGAGGTTTGCCTCTTTAATATTCCAGACAAGAATTATTCTCGTCATAGCAAGAAAGATACCGATTCACGACCAAGTCCCTGGTACTGAATACCCCTAAGGAGAAATCTCAAAGGATGTGAAGATCACTCTAAGAGCAGTTTGTGGTATGCTGTTTGGCCCACTGCCAGCATGCCACTGGAATTTTTTATCTTATTGTGTTGCTCAGACTCCTCTGGTCTTGCCACCTCCTGGTAATGTAGATATAGCCTTAGGGCTCTCCCAACCAGAAATCCCCAGTCTGCCTAGCATTGTCCCATGATGTGAGGCATTCCCTGATCCCTTCAGATCAAGCAGCTCTCATCTCCTCTAGTCCCTGATGTAATTTACCATCTGGGTCTGTCAGGATACAGCAAGGACAAGGTACATGTTTCTTCCACAACATGCCAAAATGGGGCAGCAAAAAATGCAATGGGCGTTTTTTTATTTGTTTATTTTTTGGGGTTTTTTTTGGCAATGAGTGTTTAATTTTTACATTGAACAAGTTCACACACACAAACACAATACAAAGTAATTATGCTGTTCAGAAGATAATCTCAGGATTTATTCCTCAACCATTGTCATTTAATTGTATACCACAGTAGGTGTGGCTTGGTATTGAATGAGATTCAAGTATAAAGTTGTACAATGAAATTGTTCTTTCAATTCTCATTTGAAAACAATGTCCAAGTGTAAATTTGAGGCCCTTTTGACTATGAGGTTTTGACCGATGGTCCTCCTGGACACTTGCTGAAAGCCTGTGTCAACCACACCCCTCATTTGTCATTGAACCAGATATTTCCTTGTCATAGTTCTGTACAGCATGTGTTATTTTGCTCTCATTCTATTCTTTCATTTTTTTCTTCTATTTAGGTCATTTCTTCACAAGTAGACTTTAAATGGATGCACTGTGGCATATGCTTCTAAGTATCCATACAGGGCCTAGACCCCAACAAGAACTAATTAAGTAACCACCATCATTCATCTTCATATTGCTAATATTTGCTGAACACTCACTGCCAAGCACTGTAATACTTTGTACGTTTATCTCATTTAATTCTCGCAGAGTTAATATCATTATTTTTCCCTTACCCCAGAGGCAGAAACTGAGGCTCAGAAATACTAAATAACTTGACCAATATTAACCAAACTCAGATTCAAACCCGCTGGTCTGCCTGTCTCCAAAGCTCAGGCTCTGGGACATTCTTTCATGCCAGCCCCTAAGCATCTATCCATAGATTGACCAGGGCCCAAGAGTACCACTTTTTAAACTAAAGTCCCATGATGTGAGGCATTCCTAAACTGAATTCCCAACTTTTTTTGATGCTTGGGATTTCCAAGACACTACAGAGGCAAGATTTTATTTCCCTTGGTTTCCACTTTTGTTTCTGTTCTTATCTCAGAGACATACATTATTTACCTTTATCCCTACCTCATGTCATTAGGTCACTTCTGTCTCAGAAAAAGGAAGCACAAGATTTAAAATATGTCAATAGCAGTGTCAGCAATAAGAACCTTCACAGATGTCAACCATAAGCTCCAGGAGGTGAAGGCTGTCTCTGGATGGTTAAGTCAAATCTCAGTCCAATGAACCAAATTGCAGTCATCAAGTATCAGGTTACTCACTTTTTATTCCTAGAATTGAATTGTAGCTACTCTAATTACAGGACTGAGGAGTTGGGAGTTAGACTAATGATCACAAAATAACTCTTTTGTTATTAAGGATTTTTTTTTTTATTACATAATCCTCTATGCCCATTAGGAAGTAGACCTCATCTTTTTTTGGAATATCACTGACTAAACCACAAGACTTTCTGGGCTCTGTTTTCATTCACTTACAGTTATGTGTATGTTAATCATTTAGCCTAAATTTTTTTTTTAATTGCTTGGGCCAAGAGAAAATAACTTCCTGGCAATTCAATTCACTTCCTGGAGGTGAGAGAAGAGAGGAGATGTGGGTTCTCCCTAATAATCCCTTCTCAAGAAGGTTGATGATGGGAAAGGTTCAGTTCATACAGACAGAAACACTTGGCCAAATTCATCCTTTAGCATCAAATGAAGATTTACCTTCCCCTCTCCCAGCTACCTCTCTCCTCTTTATGAGGGTGTTTGAAGGGTTTTAATATTCACTTCCCCAGTCATATCTGAGATTATATTAAGGTTTAAGAAAAATACAGTCACTTAGTAGTGCTGTAAATTTGCCCCTTGGGGTATGAGAAGTAGGAGTGTATATGTGTGATTTTTTTTTTTTTTGGATCCAAAAAGAGTCCCAGTGTAAAACACTCCTATCCATAAGCCTTTACTTCAAAACAGAAGTATTACCCTCGGTGTCTCTACATGCAGAGTAATGGTAGAATCCTCTGGGGTAGAATATTTATGGGTATACTCATGGATTGAATATTTATCACCTGAATCTTGTTCAAATCCTCTTTAAGTGCCTCTATCCTGTCGACAAGGCTCTTGTACATTTGGGTTTAAAGGGAAAACCAAGACAGGAAAGTGAGTCCAAGAACAGCCAGGTCACCAGGGAATGAGTTACAATCTTGGAATAAATTAGGCCCTTTTCCAACCTGCATTTGCTCTTTTGGACACCCACCAGGAAACTATTTTATATGAGAGAATCAGGCCTACACTGCAGACAAACATATGTCTGAGGCCTATTGTGGCCTTTGGGGAGTGAGATAATAAAGAACAGCACCCTGGTAGCATTTCAGGCAAATTAGCTAGCCTCCCAATAGTCTGAGTGCCAAAGAGCCAGGGAACAGGGGCAGGATGTGAAGTAACTACTGACTCTGATCCTCTAATTTGTGTAGATACAAGAAGCAAATAAGTTATCATTGGAGTCAGAGAACAGTCTGGATCTTCCAGTGATTGGAGTATAGAATAGAGGAATATGGGTATGACTCCCCAGGTATTTTAAAAGATAGTTGAATGGAGATGGGGGAAGGAAAAGGAGAGAATTGATACCAGGTTTGTAAATTATTTGCACTTAGCAGCAAGGCTTAGCTAGTCCCAGGCGCCTTCCTCCCCACATTCAGGTTGTGGCCAGATGGTTTCCCCAGTGGGCCATCCAACTCTAGGAATATATACTCATGTTGTTATGTTCATTTACAGTAAGCAGCATTAACTCTTGAGCTTAGTTTCAAGGGCAGACAAGATGTTAGAAGAGAAAAAACATCCCGTTGTTTCTAGCCTGCGCAAAGATAGCGATGTATTTGCTATTCTGGATCCAGGATGTTGATTCTCTTCCTTTTTGTGTTTTTCTAGCTCTGAGCTTCATCCAATTTGCAACAAATCTATTTTAAGGCAAGAAGTTGATGATATGACTCAGGCTAGGGGTCAGAGAGTCTCTTTGACAGAAGATGATGAGTCCAGTTATGGCAGAGGATTTGACATAATGTACAGTGAATTTGACTATGATTTATGCAATGAAGTGGTTGACGTGACCTGCTCCCCTAAGCCAGATGCATTCAACCCATGTGAAGATATCATGGGGTACGACATCCTCAGGGTCCTGATATGGTTTATCAGCATCCTGGCCATCACTGGGAACATCATCGTGCTAGTGATCCTGATAACCAGCCGATACAAACTCACTGTCCCCCGGTTCCTTATGTGCAACCTGGCCTTTGCTGATCTCTGCATTGGAATCTACCTGCTGCTCATAGCATCAGTTGATATCCACACCAAGAACCAATACCACAACTATGCCATTGACTGGCAAACTGGAGCTGGCTGTGATGCTGCTGGCTTCTTCACTGTCTTTGCCAGTGAACTCTCAGTCTACACTCTGACAGCCATCACCCTGGAAAGGTGGCATACCATCACCCATGCCATGCAGCTGGACTGCAAGGTGCAGCTCCACCATGCTGTCAGCATCATGGTGATAGGTTGGATCTTTGCTTTTACAACCGCCCTCTTTCCCATCTTTGGCATCAGCAGCTACATGAAGGTGAGCATCTGCCTACCCATGGATATTGACAGCCCTTTGTCACAGCTGTATGTCATGTCTCTCCTTGTGCTCAATGTCCTGGCCTTTATGGTCATCTGTGGCTGCTACAGCCACATCTACCTCACAGTGAGGAACCCCAACATTGTGTCCTCCTCTAGTGACACCAAGATCGCCAAACGCATGGCCATGCTCATCTTCACTGACTTCCTCTGCATGGCGCCCATATCTTTCTTTGCCATTTCTGCCTCCCTCAAGGTGCCCCTCATCACCGTGTCTAAGGCAAAGATTCTCCTGGTCCTGTTTTACCCCATCAACTCCTGTGCCAACCCCTTCCTCTATGCCATCTTTACCAAGAACTTTCGCAGGGATTTCTACATTCTGCTGAGCAAGTTTGGCTGCTATGAAATGCAAGCCCAAATTTACAGGACAGAAACCTCATCCACTGCCCACAACTCCCATCCAAGGAATGGCCACTGCTCTCCAGCTCCGAGAGTCACCAATGGTTCCAGTTACATACTTGTCCCTCTAAGTCATTTAGCCCAGAACTAAAACACAATGTGAAAATATATCTGAGTGTTGAATGATAATTAAGTCTTGCCTTTGAAGAGTATGCCACAGAATAGCTGACTAAGTACTTCTATCTATTTTATTGAATTTAATCTTCCTGGCATACATATAAGGTAAATGAGTCAGAAACTGTTATTTCCACATGACACACTAGGAAGCAGAAGTATTAGTTAACAACAATAATAATTTAAAAATGCAATACTACATCACATGTTTCATGCTTTTTGTAAGTTGTTTTGGACACTTACGATGTTCAAAATGCTTTTGTGCAGATTGTCTCAACTGACCTCCATAAAAGTCTTGTTAAATAGGTAGAACAAGCCAGGCTCGGTGGCTCAGCCTGTAATCCCGCGCATTTGGGAGGCTGAGGTGAGTGGATTGCCTGAGCCCGCGGGTTTGAGACCCGCCTGGGCAAGCGAGACCTCATCTCTACAACAAAATCAAAAAAATCAGCCGGGCGTGGTAGCGCGCGCCTGTAATTCCAGCTACTTGGAAGGCTGAGGCGGAAGGATCGCCGGAGCCCAGCAGGTCGAGGCTGCGGTGGCCGGGAGCGGCCGCTGCACTCCAGTCTGGGCGACAGAGTGAGACTCCAACTCAAAAAAAATAAATAAATAAAATAAATAAATAAATAAATAGGTAGAACAGGGAATATTCTTGGAGTTTTACAAATGAGTAAATCAGGACTCAAAGAATTAAGTGATGTGTTCAAAATTGCTTGGTTTGTAAAAGGCAGGGCCAGGATTAGGTGCTCTGACTCCCAGAGAACTTCCAAGAGAAGTACCACGGTATTCATTCACTTCTTCAAAAAATATTTATTGAGGACCCACGTGACAGCTTTGTAATTGGTCAACTTGGATAGGCTGAACTACATCTCCCAAAATTCCCTTTCTCATGTTTCCACCTAGTGAGGGCCACAGGGAAGATCCTCAGAAACTAGGAGAGCAGAAGGAAACAGCAACCATTTTGTAACTCAAAATACTTTGTTACTGGTGCTGATTCAGCTCATTGCTGTGAAACAGCAGCTGAGTCTGAAACTGCCCCACATTTCTCTTCAGGTTCTCTGACTCCTGGGCCAGGTGTATGTTTTTATCTCCTTGATGAAGGGCCAGACATTTCCGGGATTCTTTCATCACCAGGGTCAGAGACAACAAGAAGATAAGCAGGGCTCGGTTTGTCCTTGTGGAGTTCCACCTTGTGCTATTGCTTCCAGCATGCTCATGATTTCCCCTTTTGTAATTGCTCGCCTTGAGGACTTCAAACTCCAGCATCAGATGTGAAGACATCCTTACAAAGACTGCTTACCAGCCCCCCACTTCAATGTCTAAGCCAATTCCCTGTAACAAACATTTACCACCCACATATATTTACATGCATACATATATATGACTGGTTCTGCTGCTCTGATTGAACTGTAACTAACAAAAGATACACCTGTTATATGGCATGCATATGGATTATGATGTTAAGAACCCAGTAGCTTTGGAATCAGACAGCACTGAGATTTTATTAGAACTCCATGATAAGCCAGAGCTTGACATCTCTAGGCTCAGCTGCTTCTTCTAAACTGGAGTTGGTTACATACCTAACTTTTGGGCTTATTGTAAGGAGTGGATAAGAAAATGGTTGTAAAGTGCCTACTACTGTAGCTGTCTTGGCAACTGTTAATTTCTGGTCTAGTGCCCTTTCCTGACCCTTTCCTGACCCTCAGTCTAGCACTCATTCTGTTACAGCATATTTATCTTGACAAATAACCATACAACTCACATCTACTTTCATAAATGACCCCATCTGGATAATCTGGGTCATAAATATCAATCATAAATTCCACCAAGCTCTGCGCCTTGACTAGCACACAAAACTCCAAGTCTCCTCTCAGAGTCTACTCTGTCATGTGGAAGCCAGTCCTTCCTCCTCTTGCCCCTTAGCAAAAGCTTCCAAATTTGATCCCAAATGCGCTAAATTAGAAAACCCTTATAGAACCAGAGGAAAAAGCAATTATCTCTGCCCATCTAACCTGGCACTATCTCGATATATTGTTAGCATCCAGTGAAAAATAAAATAATTATCTTTGTAAATAGTCTGGAGCATCACTATCTAGTACAGTAGCCACCAGCCACATGTGGCTAGTGAGCACCTGAAATGTGGCTAACCTGAGATGTGCTATAGGCATAAAATATACACTGGATTTCAAATACTTAGTACAAAGGGGAAAAAAGAATGTAAAATAGCTTCACAATTATTTTATTGAGTACATACAAAAACAATACTGTTTTGGACATATTGGGACAAATATAATACATTTAAAAATAGTTTTACCTATTTCTTTTTACAATTTTTATGTGGCAACTAGAAAATTTAAAATTGCATATGTGGCTGGCATTTGTGGTTCACATTATATTTCTATTGTATCTAGAGCTATACATAATGAAGGGTTTTCATCTTGTCTTTTCCTCCCCAACCCCTACACACTCATTTACTGCACTGTTGGGCTGTCCCAGCTCCATCTGCAGTCATTTGTCTTCCTTATTTGTGGCTAGAGGCAAAAAAGCAAGTAGTAACTAAATTAAAAATACAAAAGAATATTATTTCATAACATAGCTGCGGATGACACATTGGCTTAAGAAATTGTGGCTCTGAAGGTAGGAATATGTTCAGAGACAAATACACACCAGGTGATGTTTGGAAGACATGACTTCTATCACTCTTGTCACCAGAATACTTCCTGTTAAGAGATGAGATTTCCCTCAAATAAGCAAACATATTTATGAGTATCTAAATTTGGTGCTTTAAATCCTTTAGACAAGACTCAAGGGAAGGAAACACTTCCTACACTCCCTGCATTGGAATAAATACATTTGAAAACTAGTATATCAATCACTCTTCCCCCTAAAGGTGATTATACAGGTAGCACCTCTAAAGTTGCCCTTCTAGAGTGGCAGTTTGGTCTCAGAGTAGTGACTAAGATAGAAAACACACACACACTCAAAAGAAGTTTCAAAATAATACAAATTTGTTTTTTGTTTTTTTAAGCTTCCACTTCAAATCTCAAAAAGCATGAAGAGGATTGATAGCTCCCAGATATTTCTTAAAGTACCCATATCTCCAGAGGTTATATTCAAAATATTATATTCAAAATAGGACTAGAACAGCCCAGGTGCTGATCTCGCAGAATAGATACTGGCTATGAACATTTCATTTGGTCATCCTTTTGCAAACTGAGTGAATGCCAGCCTACCTGATTCCCTCCTATCCCTGATCTCACCCTGCACCTGCTCCCATGTCTCTTTCCTCAAACTTTCACTCATCATAAATTCCTTCAGCCCCATCCCAGACAACCTCTAATATTGCTTTCCTCCCTTCCCTCATTCCTCCAGATACTCCTTTTACTAAATCACAAAAAAGTCTGACAAGGTATGCTCTTCCTTGGAGGGGTCAAGGCAAAGAGGCTGAATGAGTAAATCCAGAAGCTTTTAAGGGGCAAAGTGAAGAGATCTAACTTGGTACACATGTTGATAAGCCATTTTTACCTGGCCACACTACATAGAAGCAGTAATTTTGGTAAAGGGGATGGGGGGGGCATTGGAATGTACTGTTTCACTACAAAGTTCCATGTGATAACAAGGCAAACCCTTCAGACATTGTTTCTTGGAGAGATAAATGGAAGGAGGGAGAAAGGAGGAGGAAAGCCCCTCTGCACTTCCATCACCAAGACGCTGCAACTCTTACCACACACTTGTGGTACTGCACCTTACTGAAGCCAGCAACACATAGCATTCATTAGAAAATAGGGAAAAATCATTGGAATTTATGGTCACAGGCTTTGGGATCATAAAGTATTTTATTTTATTAGAAACGTTTATAAGGCACAAGCAAGGAATAAACTTTCAGCTACTACAAGTAAAGGACACTGAAGAAAGAAGTCAAATATATAGTATGTTTTGTTTGTTTGTTTAAAATATAACTGAGTCCATTATAGAAACTAAATAAAAGTCAGTACAAAATAAAGCTCAACCATAAGGTTGTGCTTGCTAGTTCTCGTCAAAATGCTTTCAACTGCAAGAAGCAGAAACTAAAAATGGCTTAAACAATAAGGCCAGTTACATAAGCTGATCCAGGCTTGGACTGGCAGCTCGATGATCTCAGAGACTCAAGACCTTTCCATCTTTTGGTTCTTCCATCATTGCAGTGCTCAGTTATGTCTTCCCTCATAAGAGTAGGTTGCTAGAGCAGTTCCAGACGCACATGTAGGCATGACTGAATCCAGAAACAAAGAGAGGTCTTTCCTTCCACGCATCTCTCTTTTCAGAGGGAAGAAAATCTCTCCCCAAAGACCCTAGGAAGACATTCCTTTCTACTCATTCACCGAGATTGCTGCCCTGGCAACAAGAGAGGTAACAAAAGGAGCCTCTGCCACATTCAGCCTCTATAGTGGGAGGCAGGTTCTATCAGCTAGGAAGGTGGAAGGGGGTGCTAGAATAGGAGAAATGACTGGGTAGTCAGCCTCATCCTCCAACTTGAGTCAGCTCAAATCTCCTCCTATGGGACTGCCAGTGGGGTTCAAGGTCAGTATACACATGTGAGTGTATACCTCCCATTTCATGTCCTCATCTCTCTCTCCCCTTCCCTCTGCCTATAACCTGCAGTGCAACTCCTCCTCTCCATCTTAGCCTCTTCCATCCCCCCGCCCCAAAACAAATCCTAGAGGCTACTTGGATATGAAAGCAAGTACTAAAATCAGACATTTTCCAAGAAATCCCCTGTTTTCGGTAAGGTATATAAAAGGAAAAGGAGAAACAAAAGAAAAAAAATAAGTTACCAGTCAAATAAATGGACTGGGTAGGAAGGAGGAGCCATAAGAAGAAAAGAGACAAGGGTAAGACAAATCAGAGAAAGGGGAAATGTGAAGGAAGCCAGGCCCTGGCTGTGTCCCCTTTGTGCTGGTACTTGCTCATCTCTGTCTTAAGAAAACCTTTTCAACTTGTTGCAAAGAGTTCAACTCAAAACACTGAATGAGCTCTGTCTCAGATTCCAGTAGAAAAGTCCTATGGTCACACCATGATGTTCTAGGTTTCCCAGGGCTCCACAGACTATGGTCCAGGGTCCCCAGATCTAGTTTAAAGGATGAATAATGAAAAAATATTTCTGAAGATATCCCAAGCCTTCTCACCTCAGACACCAGACAACTTAAAGACAGCTTGATCCTTTTCATGACCCAAGGTCTTCTTCATGTTCCATTCTCTCACACAGCATAAGCCACAGCACCTGAGCATTCTTTTCCAGGATGACGGGCTTCAAAAATGCACGAAATCCCAAAGTTTGTAAGAGTAATCTACTTGTTGTACTCTTACTTCCTTTTCTTCTATTTTCTTTCTTTTTTTTTTTTTTTTTTTGAGTTGGAGTCTCACTCTGTTGCCCAGACTGGAGTGTAGTGACTGCTCCGGGCCACCACAGCCTCGACCTGCTGGGCTCCGGCGATCCTTCCGCCCAGCCTTCCAAGTAGCTGGAACTACAAGCGCGTGCTACCACACCCGGCTAATTTTTTTTTTTTTAATTGTAGAGATGAGGTCTTGCCAAGTTGCCCAGGTGGGTCTCGAACCCGCAGGCTCAGGCAATCCACTCACCTCAGCCTCCCAGGGCGTGGGATTACAGGCTGAGCCACAAAGCTCGGCCTATTTTCTTTATAACACAGGATTCCTTGAATCCTGAGACATTCCTTACAGACACACACAAAAGGAGAATGGGAAAAAAAATCTTATTTTTAGTGACATTCTCCACATAATAAGATGTAAAGAACATTTTCAGCTCTGCATGTAGAGAAATTTCAGGCAATCTTCCCCCCACGTATCATTAGCTAGGGTCATTTCAACTGCCAGGTATTAATGAGTTGCGTAAAGCTGTAGTTTGGCCAGGGAAGGTTTTAAGTTGTTGTTTCACAAACAGCAAAAGCTATACCACAGAGTTCCCATTTTCAAAGAATGAATCCAGCAAAGGGTGCTGGTAAAGGGTACCCAGGGTGCCTAGTAAGAGTTGGCCACCCAAATAACTCTCTACTTCCTGCACTTGACCAAATTAGAAGTCATCGTGGCCTAGGAGTTGGAAGAATTATTCTCCTCTGCTCTTGCAAGTTAAGTTGGAGGTTGAGCTTGGGAAATCTGAGAACCACGTGCAACACCATCCACCACCCAGGAAAGTCTGGCTTAACTCTGTCTTATTGCACAGTCATGGAATCCCAGGACTGAAGAATGTCAGTGACTTACTTATCCAAGGCCTTCATTCAAAGATAAGAAAACAAGGGAATGAAAAGGAGAAATGACTTGTCCAAGAGTATATAGCTAAGAGTGATCAAGCAAGGACTGTAATTCATCTGTAGCTTCCAGTCAGAGCCCTTCCTTAGAACTTCCTCCTTAAATCAAGAGTTGTAGCAGCACACACATGTACATGCATAAACATACACACACACACCCCACACACTTAAACAGAGCCAGTCTCCCTGAATTGAGGAGTCATCCTAAAACACCACCCATTCTGAGTAATTAAATACCAGGGGTGGTTTCCTAAGACTTTAGAAGAGCTTTGAGAATCCATGTTCTTCCCCTCAGTTTGTATTGATTTCCAATCTGTTTTCTCAAAATGTTCCACTGGGAGGGTAAAAAGTTAGGTGCACTGACTTCTGGTGACTTCCATAGGGAATACAGAGCTCCTGGCCTTTATCTCCACCCTTGTATGATCCCCTAAACCTCTTTGAGGCCGTTTCAAATGCTCTGCCTCCAAAATAGATTTAGGTCATCTCCCTTGCACAGAAGGAATAGGGAAGGGAAGAGAGAAAGAAAGAATGAATGGAGTGGGGGAGAGAAAAGAGGGAAGGAATGAAGGGAGGAAAGGGAAAAAGAAAGGAAACGTGAAAAGTATCATGAAGAACAGACTGCCTCTGTCTATGAAGTGATAGGAACCCTTCATAAACCACATCCCTACAGAGACCCTGAAAAATTCTCTCCATCTATTCCCAAAGCAGCATGAGCTGCTTTCAACCTAGGCTCCCCAATGCCACAAGCCAAGGCGATGCTTCTTCAGAAATACTTTCTAAGAATACCTTCATCCACTTATGGATCGGACAGTCTGTGTGCCAAGCCCTCCTTCCTAGGGAGTCTGGAAAGCTTAAGGCACCTTAGTTTTCGATGCATTTCATCAAACAGCTTTAGATCAAAATTCAAGAAACTTATTTGTGAGAGTGAGTCTAATCAAAGGACATAAGGGTCAGCATTTGGAATTGTGCAAATATTTGGTGTTGGAATAAACTATATCACCGGAAGCCACCTAGAGAAATCAAGCCCACACAGTCCTGTTTTCCATTCATTCATTTACTCATTCAACAAATATTTATTGAGTACCTACTTTAAACCAAACACTGTTCCAGTCACTGCAAATACAGTAGCAAATAAACAAACAAAAAAATCTGCCCACACATACTTTACATCCTAGAAATGACCAATAATATACAAGCTAAATAAGAAAGATGCAGTGAGGCTAGATAGTAAAAAGTGCTGATGACAAAAAAATGAATTAGGGAAAAGGGATATGATACGAATCAGGGGGCAATTAATAGCATCCCTGAGAAAGTGACTTTCGAATAGAGCCAAAGGACCAAGTGGTAAGTGAAACATGTGGCTATTGAAGGAAGGGAGTTGGAGGCAAAGAAAACAGCAAGTGCAAAAGCACTCAGGTAGGGGGAGGCTGATATGCTCTGGAAAAACAAGATCAGTGTGGCTGGAGCAGAGAAAGCAGGGTGACAGACAGCAGTAAGAGAAGAGACAAAGACGGGAAAGTACAGGAAGCCAGATCATTTCCATTTCCTTACTTCTAAAACAGTGGAAACAGAATGGTAAAGAAAAAAAGAACCCTGAAAGATTACAGTACATATTAATTGAGCTTGTGTGTGTCGACTGCCTAGCCTAGTATTTAACACTGGGAGATCTTGAATTCCAGTCACTTTTCATTTCCTTTAACAGTTTGCTCCACCCCACTCTCCCCCTTCTCCATCCTCCTCGGTTCTCAGCCCCCACTCTAATCCTCTCCCACCATCCTCTCTCCACCCTCCCTACAGCAAAACTGCTCTCCTGTGGGGCTGTCACTTCAGGAAAGATATGATAAATGGTTCACACCACAGCGATAATAATCTCTTACATTTCAATGGGCTTTTTTTACACATTCCAGAAGACTTTGGCTTGCACTGACTCATTAGATCCTCGAAACATTCCTGTGAGGTAGAAAGAAGGATAGAGTTCCCTCATTATAAGAGAGAAATCATCATTCAGAAGTTAAGTGCCCTACCTAGGTCATGCAGCTAACCAATGGCAGGATACGAGTAGAATTCAAGTCCCTGGGTTCCAGCCTGAACTGTCCTTTTAATGATTGTCACAACAGAATGTGCCCACTTCCTAGAGTAACATAAAAGTAGAGCTGTTAGAAACACCAGTCTTAGCATGAATAAGGGGGCAGCGACCTAGATCAGATACCTCTGGCAGCAAGACTAGGCCAGCAGATGACCCGGGTACTGAGTTCTCACATACTAGATGCTCAGTGGTCTCATTGAAGCCTTGATGGTGTGAATTTAATCAGATGAACAAGGGAAATGGAGTTACAAAGCAAAGCCCATGCTCTGGTGGGCAGAACTTTTTCTAATTCACTGTAATATGATTTTTCCTCCCGATTCCAAGCATAGGCCCCCCTGCCTGGCATTCAACTGAGCTCCCTGAGCTCAGTAAAAGCCAGGGACAGAGAAAAATGAACTCTATGAAATGTACTCTGGTCCAGGAGAGACCTAACTCATGGGCCAAACTTGACTGTGAGCCAATGTGGTTAAGAAGGAGCTTGAAAGCTCTAAGGTGTTTCCTCAAGAGATTAACCTTTAAGTGTATCTTTGTTCATCCCAAAAAGAACCCATTTGCTGAAAGGGAATAAGACCATTGCCTAGCCTTGGCTATTTTCTCTTCTATAATTGGTCATTTCACAACTAGGTGCTGGTTGGGAATGAGGCAAGATGATGTCAGAAGTGTGGTCCTGGACACCATGCGTTAGAGGTCCCTGTTCTGGCCATTCCTCACAGGCAAGGAATCTGGGAGGCAACAAGGCCAAGGAGATATGACCACTCAAGCCTGCACTGAACATGCTATGATACCTGGGACCCCAAAATCTTCTGCCTAAATACTTGGAGTCTGCCTTGTCCTCCCCAGGATGCATTGCATCCCCTGTACATATCACTGGACTGGGATGGCTGTTTGCAGGGTATAGATGGAGCTCAGAGGTCCAACCTGGAGTGATCTAATGCATGCTGGATGGAATCAGGGTGCAAAGAGAAAAGGTGCACCATAGGCTGGGACTTCTCTTTGTACCCTTTCCTGAGTTCTGCACGTCTTAGTGGTGGTCTTCATGAAGGAGCAGAGATGCATCGATGCTCTCCCATCCCCACTGCTGAGAAAACCGCTCAAAGTACAGCTGGCAGACCAGTGTTATCATCTTTACTTGGGACACATGCACATTGACCCTGCTCTGTGCTTCGGATCATTTTACCATATTTATCAGAACCCTTGATACCTAACTCAGTCTCCATTTGCTTCCCCATTCCTATACCCTCATGGCAACTTTAGCACCCTCATGGATCACCCTGTCTGGACCTCAGCCTCATAATGCTTTGATTTACCAATTCCCAGTGCCTTACATATTCATAGTCTTTGGTGACTTGTAACCACAATGCTGACCTTGAAATTCTCAGAAATAACCCCTTCGTCTCTGAAGTCTTCACCTTCAGAAACCTACTCCCTGATTCCCTTGCTTGTTCACCAACGTCCTGAAGCCCTTCCCCCTGGAGCACACCTTGTCTTTCAGGCTACCGTGACTTTGCATCCACCACGCCCCACCTAGACGGCCCTCTTTGCGTGTGTCTGCTGAATACACCTTCCTTATGTATAAAAACTCAACTCAAACATCGCTTCTCATTCATGTATGATAATTAAGCACCTACTAGGAAGCAGGCACTGTCCTAGGCAGCAGGATTACAAAAATTAGTAGAATGTCTTTCTTCCGCCACAGAGACTAGCTCAGGAAACAGACAAGTGAACACAAGTCCATCTGCCCGGTTTGAGATCAAGTACCCTTATTGATGTTATGTGCCCGCTCCTCCCGTTCCTGCCAGTTTCCAGCTCAAAGTGGGAACCAAAGGGAGGCCCAAGCTTTACCTGTATGAGGACCATTTGTATACCTAATTCTGAATGGTACTCCACATCTTTAAAATAAAAAGTAAATAAAAAATAAAAAATTCCATCTGCCTGGTCATTTAAACAAATTACTGTGAGAGCACAGAGGTTCAATTTTGCCACGCAGTGTGCTGTGCCCAATGCAAAGAAGGATGTCCTCCTTGAAGTTTTATACATTCATTTGCCTTCTTCAAATATATATATATATATATATATACAATATGTATATATATACACATTGTAGTCAAGATGGTAACATCCTGTCTGATTTCTTCTACTGGTCATCCCCTTAATAGAGGTTATTTTAGTAAATAAAGGAGCTGATATTAGTTCAGTTCTTCCTATGTGCCTGAGAAGAGGAAAAGTTTCCTCAACCTTTGTAAGGCTCCTGGATAGGTCTGAAATAAAACTGAGAGAGAAACCAGAGAAACATAAAATGTTATTTAATCAAAATTTATGTGACATGGAAGCCTTCAGAAATGAAGACCCAAATACCCATGAGAAATGTCCACTTGTATGCTCAGATTTAATGAGGAATGAACAGTTGTGTAGAAATGTGATTGGGCAAAAAGAGTATGATCCAATGGTAACAGACTGGGGGAGGAAGTCCAGCAAGACCTGCCTGTGCAGATTCTCCTCGGCCTCTCCGTGTAGTATCTCTTCCTCCTGGGTATGGTGCAGGACCCCTCTGGAGTGAGTCTTATGATTTACTATCAGACAAGGTAGTTCAGAGAATTTCCTTACAGCCAGCCCCTACACAGAAGGGCAGGGGAAAATTAGAGTACTATGTCTAGGCTTTATAGCTGGCTTTAGGAAAGAGGAGTTCTAGTCTCTATGACTCACTTTGGAGAAGAATTCTAGTTTCTATGACCTGCCTTGGGGGAAAAAAGCAGAGCAGGAGGAGGGCGGGAGAGAGAAGGTCAGAAAGACCTCGCTTTCAGTTTCCTTCAGTTCAAAGCACTCAGCATGCCAAGAAGAAGGTAAATGTGAAAAATTCCAGTACCCAAACTCAGTACCATATTGTGGAGTGTCATGTTTTGAGCCCTGACACCCAGTATCATGCCATGGCTTTACACCATGACTCCAAGGAATTATTCCTACAATGCTCCAAGGTGAGTATTTATGTATCTGATTTTACAGATGCAGAAACAGAAGTAAAAAAAAAAAAAAACGTGACTCTCTCATTCATTCATTCATTCAATAGTCATTGAGCTCATGGTATATGCTAAGTATTATGCCAGACTTCACAGATACAGACATGTATACAACAGACAAGATGGCCACTGACCAGATGGAGCTTGCATTCTGGTGGGGAAGACAGATAATAAACAACTAAGTCAAGAAAGAAGCAACATAACAGATTGGGACAGTACTATAAATAAAGGAATAGAGGGATGTAACCAGGAGGATCTGGGAAGGGGGTGGATGCTATTTGAGACACGGTGGTCAAGGATCTGTCTCGTTGCAAAGCACAGCTCTTTTTACAATCCCTTCTGTCCTTCTAGTGTGCCTTTGCAGTATATATGACAACCAGTTCTGGTTCCATGTATTCTGCCACTTACTCCAAGTTTAGCGAACGTTTGCAAAGCTAATCATTGCCAAGGACTCTCGGATTCTTTTTCTTAGATACTGCAGAATCCATATAATGCTTCTCAGGATAAAAGAGAGATCTGTGCTTATATCCATGAATGAACAAAGAGGAAAGATCATAAGGAAATTCACAGGCCAAGCCAAGGTGAGAGAATCGCTTGAGGTTAGGAGTTCAAGACTAGCCTGATCAATATAGCAAGATCCAATCTCTACAAAGAATTTAAAAATTAGCTGGTTGTGGTGCATGCCCGTAGTTCCAACTACTCAGAAGACTGAGGTAGGAGGATCACTTAAGCCCAGGAGGTCAAGGCTGTGCAGTAAGTCAAGGTCATACCACTGCACCATTTTAGCAATAGCAAAACCCTGCCTAGGAAGGAAGGGAAGGAGGGAGGAAGGAAGGGAGGAAGGAATTCACAATTAATGCACACTTTGCCAACTGTGGATGAATTAGTTACGTAACAGTGATCTGAAAGCCATACAGGAGCATCTCCCACTTGATGTGATTTGAGGGTGGTTAAAACTGACTATCCATCACCACCCTGCTTTCCTTTTTCTCTCACTCTTTCCTCAAACCAAATTCACAATCTCCTTCCTATCAGTATCCTACAACACCCAAAATCCCCATCCTATAAATCATATCCATTATGGTGGGAAAAGCATGAAACAACACATCCAAAGACCTAGTTTGAAGTTTGGACTTCACCCTTCACTGGTCTTGTGACCTTGAAGAAATCACAAGTATCTAGGATTCTGCATTACTGCAACTGTAAATTCAGGGAAATGCCCTGCTTTGGAAAAGATATGACAGAGTTCAAGCGTATGACCATCAAAAATTGCCCAAACATCATGAACACTGGTTCCGTTGAAATACAAAGGCTGCTTTGGAAAGGTCCCTAACTAATGTGATTTAATTCACCGAGTTCCGCCCATCCTCTATCACCTTACCCTTAAGGAATGGGGCACACAGGGCTTATGTGATGGAGGAAAGAGCGTCGGGGTGCTGGGGAGCCAGTGTGAACCCAGGTGGAGTCAGAGCTTATGGGACAGCCAGATGGGCAGCATTAGAGCTTTGGGGACATGAGTGCTCAAGAAGAAGAAACAGCCAACAGGAGATGAAGGAGCATTGAAGAGCAAGCCAGGCATGCCACATGACTCAGCCTCCATCCATCAGTGCGAAAGCTCAGTGCAGGCGCCTGACCAATAGCCAGTCACAGAGGACCCAGCATTGAGGCATGATTATCAACAGAAATCAGATTAGCAAACTCAAGCTGTAACCCCAGAGTACACAACTGTGAATACTTCCTGCCAGCATTGTTCAAGTACGAGGATAGAGTAGACCTTCCAGAATATAATGACTGTGAATCTCAGACCTGCAAAGTGAATTAAATCCATAGGGAAATGAGGGATATAAAAAATAATGGCGAACACAAAAACAACAGCATATCAGAGTCAATGTCATCAACTAATAACACTTTCAAAAATAATTTTTTAATTCAAAAAATTCAAAATTGTTCATTAAAATCTTAATTAAAAATTAGTGCCAACATAGTCAAACTGTATAGCCCATTACGTTCATGTGATGTTCTTGGTAAGAAAGGAGAGAGAAAACTTTTAGTTGTAGAAAATAATTTTTAGTTAAGAATATAAGTTCTAGCCAGGCTCGGTGGCTCAGCCTGTAATCCCACGCCTTGGGAAGCTGAGGTGAGTGGATTGCCTGAGCCCGCGGGTTCGAGACCCGCCTGGGCAACTTGGCGAGACCTCATCTCTACAA
Source organism: Tarsius wallacei (assembly GCA_963574415.1). Classification (NCBI taxonomy): domain Eukaryota; kingdom Metazoa; phylum Chordata; class Mammalia; order Primates; family Tarsiidae; genus Tarsius; species Tarsius wallacei. The sequence continues at coordinate 20,985 of CAUYQG010161919.1, read as the reverse complement.
TAACCAAAAATTAGCCAGCTACTTGGAAGCTGAGGCGGAAGGATCGCCAGAGCCCAGCAGGTCGAGGCTGCAGTGGCCAGGAGCAGCCACTGCACTCCAGTCCAGGCGGCAGAGTGAGACTCCAACCCAAAAAAAAAAAAGAATATAAGTTCTGACAATTAAGTTCGTGAACTCATCCTAGACTATGTGCTACATACCTCATTGCTGAATATCACTACAGACACCTTCAAAGTACTCCTCTTAGGAAGCTATGTACTGAAGCCTGCGTATAGTCCACTTGTCAAACAATTTTGGAACTCTTTTTCTGGAATGGCCATCAGAGCTGTCATCATATTATCCTTGATGTCCCGAATGTCATCAAAATGCTTCCTTTCAATATTTCCTTTATCTTTGAATAAAGAAAAAACTCATTGAGGGACCAGATCAGGTGAGTAGGGAGGGTGTTCCAATACAATCATTTATGTACTGACTAAAAACTCCCTCACACACAGTGCTGTGTGAGCTGGTGCATTGCCATGATGCAAGAGCTTCTTCAAGAACATTTTGCACACATCTTTCTCATGCCAAGATTTTCAGTTAAGATTTTCCTGTTTCTTTATTGATGTCTATTTGGTCTGCTATGCTTCCCACAGTCAGTTGACGATTCTGACATACAATATTCTCATCAGTTCTGCTTGTTACTAGCCGTCCTGAGCTCTCTTCATCAGTGATGCTTTCTGTCCCCTCACAAAAACGTTTAATCCATTTGTACACTGCCATTTTCTTTATGGCATTATCCCCCTAAACTTGGACTAGCATGTCCCTGATTTCACTTCCACTCTTGTCAAATTTAACAAGAAATTTAATGTTTGTTGCTCTAATTCAAGCTCCGACATTCTTGCAATGGCACACAAAAATATTCAACAACAATAATGAACACCACTCAGCAAGACACCGCCACACGTCAACACAAACACAGCTGTGAGACACTGATATACCAAGGTTATGAAATCATACCGATTCATTCATACAATGCTCCCAACGTTATCGCACAGTGGCAAGTTCACAAACTTAATTGTCATACCTCATATATGCTAGAAATGACAAGACAGCACTGAATGGAAACACAGTAAAATAAAGATTTTTTTAAGCGTAACTTCTATAAGCTAAAACTTTTAACTTCTAAAAGCTAAGACTATAGAACTTTTAGGTATAAACCTAATGGAAAATTACTCTCATTATTTTGTAATAGGCCAAGACTTCCTACTCAGGACCCAAAAGGCACTCATGAAAAAAATTGATGAATTGGACTTGATCAAAATTAAGCAATTTTACTCATCAAAAGACACATTAAGAAAATGAAAAGGCATGACAAAGCCTAAGAAAAAATATTCCCAAGACTTAGATCTAACAAAGGACTCATATACAGAATGCATAAAGAATTCCTGCAAAGGAACAATAACAAGATATAAACAATCCAACAAAAGAAAAGGAGAAGGCAAACACATGTACCACATGATCCCTCAACAACTTCACTTCTTGTTATTTACACAAGAACATTTTTAAATGTATCACAAAAATATATGCACGTAGCAGCCTTATTCATAAAAACCTCAAACTGGAAACAACCCAAAATGTCCATCAAAAGGTGAATAGACAAATAAAATGTGGTATATTTCTATCATGGAATACTACTCAGTCACAAAAATAAACTACTGACATACACCAAAACAATGACAAATGAAGTTCAAAAACACTACATTAAGTAAATATATCCAAAGACAAAGAGTAAATACTATATGATTCCACTTATATAAAATTCAAGAACTGAAAAACTAATGTATAAAAGTCCAAAAGTGATTGTGTTAGAGATAGAGAGTGGACTAAAAGGGGAAACTTTCTGTGATAATGGAAATAGTCTGTGTTATGTGTGGTGGTTACACAAATGTAAATAACTATCATACCTATCCAATTGAACATTTAAGATCTATGTGTTTTACTGTATGTAAATTAGAACACATTTTTTTTAATTCCGCAAAAGAAATATAATTGTGTTTCTTTAGTAACAATTTGAAACTACAGCAGAGGGAGTTAAAAATCTTCATACCAGTGACGTAAGCTATTATTTGCACAGGATTAAATAAAAGAAATGCAAGACTTTCACAAGAAAATACAAAACTTGAGAGAAGACCTAAGTAAATGAAGAGATAAATTATGTTCATCAGTATGAATTTTCAATATTACAGAAATATCAATTCACCCCCAAGTGAATATATAAATTTAATGCCATTCCAATGAAATTCCCAGCTTTGATTTATGGGTAGGGATTCGTGGAACTTTAGAGATCCACTTGGCTATATCAAGTAAAAATGCATATTGTAAGACTTAAAATTTTCATTCCTAGGAATATGCCCCAAGGAAAAGTCTTAGTTGTATGCACAAGAAGACATGTACAAGAACGACCATCACACCATTTTTAAAGACATGTCAAGAAATACATATGTTGCTTTCAGTTATTTCTGATTGCTGCACTGTTTCTTTGTAACAGTAGGATTTAATGATAAATTCTTTGTGAGCTAATTTCATGGTCAATATTTAAAAAGTAATTTTTGTGTACTCAAAATAACGTGTGGTTTTTTTTGTCTGTTAATTGTTCGCCTTTCCTCCCAGAGTCATTGCATCCTCTTGGATTTAATTGCATTCTTCCAGATTCATTTTACCTTCCAGCTGGAATACACCCTCTAGGAGTTCTTTCAAAATGAATTCTTGATAGTAATTACTATGAGACATTGTATGTCCTGAAATATCTGTATTTCAACCTCATATTTAAGTAATAATTTTCCCACTACAAAACTCTAGTTTTACTGTCTTTTCTTCTTTAATATTCTGAAGATATTAATTTATTGCTTTCCCATACCTAGTGTAACTGTTGCAAAGTATGATTGTAATCTAATTCTCTTGTTCCCTTTGGGTAATATGCTGTTTGTCTTTGAAGGCTTTTAGGGTTTTCTGTTTTTCATTAGTATCCTTTAATATTACTCTAGAATGTCTCTGTGTGAGGTCACCTCTCCTACTCAGCACTCTGTGTCCTTTCAATTTGAGGGTTTTTTCTTCTTTTTTTGTCTTCTATGATCCTCTTGGAGGAATATTTATACATCCACTTCAATCTTCCATATCTGTTAACTTGAATTCTGTATATATCTTTATCCTCTTCTAATACCTTTGGGAAAAGTTCCTTGTTTCAACATTCCAGTCCACTAATATGTTCTTTGGCTGTATCCAGTCTAATATGGGGTTCATTCATTGAGTTATTTATTTCAGCAATTATATTTAGACACCTAATATCTCCAGTTGGTTCTTCATACATGCTTTTCTCTGCCTTGTTTCAATATTGTCCTTTAACTCTCTAAAGATAATTCCTATGCTTTTTAAAAAAAAAAAAAATTGTTTATTCTACATAGCTTTTCTCACCATCCTCAAACCAAAGAGAGGATTTCAAAATCAATTTAATTTGATCATAGTTCACCAAGGAGGCTAGAGAGTGAATATTTGACTACTTTTAACAATTTCATAAAGGCAGCTTCTTTATTTTGTTAAATTTATTTCACAGAATTTTTACTCCTTACATCTTACCATTTTGCCTTATAAGTTCATCTTTCTTTCTCTTAGGACCATCAAATACTTTTGCAAATAATGTCTACCTGAGAGAGGGGTAAAATTTTAGGCCTTGCTTGCTCTCCAGGTGAGTTGAAGGAGGACAGTCTTCAAGGCAGGAGGTCTCAAAGATTGCAGTGTGAATTCAGCCATTCCCCAACTCCCACACTCACTCCCACCAAGCATTCCCCGGCCCCTCATCACCTCACCTGCAGGCATGTTCTCATCAAAATAGAAAGCTTCCATTATAGCTGCCTGGCCTGATGGATGGAAGGAGAAGGCAGGCTCAGAGAATGCTCGGGGGCATCCAGGTGTTGTCCCTCCTGGCTTCTCACTTTGGCTCCAGAGCTGCCTGATATTACCTTGCCACTTCTGATGCTCTTGCTTTCCCGCCCACAGATACAGGCAATGGATCACCCAGCGTAACATGGGGAAAAGAAAGAACATACCAGAAAACTGTCAGCCAATCCCTTGGACGTCTCTGGCTTTCTTCCTCTCCAGGCTGTCATTTCTCCCAGTCTGGCAGCCAAACACATTCATCTTCCTAAGAGTTTTCACATGTCTGTGTTAGTTCATGAAAATGGCTGAGATCTGCCAATCTTTTACCCCCCTGTTGTTCTCCATTGTTGGGTACAGAAAAGAAAACTAACAACATGCAAAGACTGAACCATATGTAACTCCAGAAATACTAAGGCGACACAATAAAAACTTTGCCATGAGAAACTTTTAAAAATAAACTGTAAGATAGAGTACTGACGACTGAGTGCAGAAAGCTAGATTATGTGCTAACTGAACCCAGGCTAAACAGCTTTTCTGACCATCCTCAAACCAAAGAGAGAATTTCAGAATCAATTTGATTTGATCGGAGTTCACCAGAGGTACTAGAAAGTGAATATTTGACTACTTTTAACAGCCTCATAAAGGCAGTAACTCCTGAGGGGACTGAATAGAAAGCCACAGAAATACATCCTATAGGACACAGGCCCTGCCCTCATCTTATTCATCTTTTCTCGTGGTGTATCTTTTCAAACTTCCATCACTCTCTATCTGTTCCTTTCTTTCACAGAAATATCAAATCTACTTTAATTTTACTTGTTCTTTTCCAGTAAGAAGACAAAGACAAGGGTTAAAATCGTGTTTCATGGGATTGGCAGGAGTGGGAAACTTTGGGGGGAGGGCACACCTCATCAACAAGAGTACCTACATAATGATCACTTGTATACCTAACCCTGAATTGTACCCCACATATTTAAAATTTAAAAAAAAATTTTAAATAGTGTTTCATGGGTTCTCATATCAGAAAGGGTTGCAATCCAGTTCTTTCAGTGAATCCTAAATAATCACTAATAACTCTGAGGTTAAGAAATACACTTCCTTTGGCTCAAGTATGGAAACTCTGGATTACAGAAGACAGAATTCAAACTCTTTTCTCTGCCAAAGGCAACTGAGCATTTGCATAGCATCCTGTGGAAAACTGAGAAAATAGTTGTGACTTGAGACTCCTAGAAATGTACCCTGCTGGAGACATTATTCTCTTCTAGAAAAACATTAGCCATTTCTAAGTCAAATAATTTCTGAGTAAATGGCTAAGTTGTCACTCATACAAGGCCCTTTGAAATAAAGTATGAAATAAAAGCACTGCTGTTATTAACTACATCAGTTACAAGATTGAAAGTAAGTCCTTCTCATGAATAAAGATATATCACAAGACCTTCTTGAGTCCCTCCACTGTAAAACTGGGCCACAAGACCATCATCATGGTTTCTTAGGAGGGTTCACATGACAAATAAGTGGGACTTGATCCCAGAGTTAATGAACATTTCCTTCTTCTTCACCTTTCTATGGTTCTAGACCTAAGGAGACACACATGCAGACACACACACACACACACACACACACACACACACAATACCCTTATAGAACATTTTTCCTCTCCGTTTTTACCAATAACCCCTTCTCTACTCTGTAGCAAAGACTCACACTCCTGGTTCTTCCAATAAGAGATATATCTTCTGTGTATATATATACCATACACATGACCAAGGAAAAAAGTTAAAGTTTGAAAAACAAAAAATCCCTTAGAAGTTGAACGACTTGCTCAATATGCCACAAGAAAATGGCAACAGGTGAACTAGAATGTAGGTTTTGTTCTTCCTAAAACAGTAGTACTCCACCCATTTCCCCACACTGTGGGTGTTTAACCAGATTCTCAAGTATTCTTAATACATCATATTCTGTGAAAACCATCAGAAGAGCACAAACATTCCTAGATTTGTATTACTTCAAATCTCATCAACCATCTTATTTCTCAACATCAAAATATCTTCTCTATGTCTCTATTTCATTGCAATAGGTTTCAACCACCCATAGTTGACCATGCCACCCTTTGTCAGTGGGCAGCTCACCAGGTCAATACAAGATCACCATCTAGTGGTCACAGCAAGAAACTGCAGGCTACACAGCGCATCTTAGCTGCATCTCTGCACCCCCTCATGCCCTCCCCACTCCCCCACTCCTGTTCTAACCCCAAGCCCACTACCCCACCACGTTATTTTCAGCAAGCTTCTAGAAATAATTTACAAAAGAAATCATTAATTTTCTACTGTATAAGACATAAATTAATTTTAAAATTACTTTGAGAATTAGGCATCCCTACTCCCTGCCAGCAGACGGCTCTTAGTAGTCTAGAGGTTGACATTCAAAGAGGTTCCAAGTGAACACTAGATATGCACCACATTGCAGATAATTGTAGATTATCACAGCTTGAGGTGAGTGCTAAACTCTGCTTTCATTAAAGTTGCTCTAGAGTTTATCTCAGCAACTTCTTGGGAATCAAGCACATTCTCCTCAAGCAAAAATAGTTGCCACTGAAAAGAATGTGAAATCTGAGTCCACACTCAAACAAAAAGTATTCATTGAACACCTACTATAGGCTTTATTTTTATTTTTCAAAAGTAATAGTATGAAGTATCTCTGATAAGGACAGGCCTCTCGCAATCTTGCTCTACCTGCTTCTCATTATTCTACAGAAATTGCTATTATTATAGTAAACAAATATAATTTAAATACAATATTTCATCATTAGTTTTTTAGTCCTCAGCATCATAAGCTTTTCCGCAGCCTGTAACACAGTTGACAAAACAACCTTCCTAAAACCCTTCCATTTGTAATTCTTTGACCTGACCATGCCTCTCATTTTTGGTCCCCACCCCCAGGCCTCCTAAGGTGTGTATACCATAAAGCAGGGATCCCCAACCACAGGGCCACAGACTGGTACTAGTCCGTGGCCTGTGAGGAGAGCTGCACAGCAGGAGGTGAGCAGCAACAAGCGAGCAAAACATCATCTGTATTTACAGCCGCATTACCGCCTGAGCTCCACCATATGTCAGATCAGTGGCGGCATTAGATTCCCCTAGGTGTGTGAACCCTATTGTGAACTGTGCATGCAAGGGACCTAGGTTGTAAGCTCCTTATGAGAATCTAATGCCTGATGATCCAAGGTGAAGCTGAGGTAAGGTTACCATATATATCATTATATATTACCATGTAATAATAATAGAAATAATCACCCTGAAACCACCCTCTCCACCTCAATTCATGGAAAAATTGTCTTCCATAAAACCAGTTCCTGATGCTAAAAAGGTTGGGGACTGCTTCCCTAAAGATCTAGCCTAAGGGTTCCTTCTCTTTTCATTCTTTTTTGTTTTATTTTGACTGCCTATCATATTTGTGGTTTCAACTATCACATCTCCATTCCTGACTTCTCTTCTAAGCTCTAGTTTCACATTTTTCACTGCCTCCTGGATATCTCCCACTGGAACTTGCAATGTAGTAACGTACCTAAACCAGAAATCACCGACTTTGCTCCCAACTCCATTTCTCTTAGCTCATTTCCATTCATCAGCCTCCACACTCGGCTGCTACTTTAACTCTTTCCTTTCCCAATGCCCAATATCTAGTCAGTCCCAAGGGCCATCAGCTCTGCATTTCAGTGATCTCTTATATCACCCCCATTTTCCATCTTTCTCCAGGGTCACTACTTTGATTCATCTTCTCATCACCTCCTACCCTGACCACATCTTTCAGCAAAGATTTGTATCGGAATATGAAGGGGACTCAGAAAAAACACCCAGAATTTATTTATTAAAAATTATGTGTTTATTCTTAATGTTTAAACTTCAGTCACCTTCAAAGTACTCTCTGTTTGATGCAATATACCTATCAAGACTCTTTTTTTAAAAAAACAGTTTGATTCATCAATTTTGATGGTTTTTAGGGCTTCTGCTGTTTTTTCGTTGTTGTTGTTGTTGTTGTACCTCTTCCACATCAGTAAAACATTTCCCTTGGAGGACTTTTTTCATCCAGGAAAAAAAAAAGTCGCTTGAGTCATGCTGTTTTTTTAGTCAAAAATGCCATTTTTTGGTCAAAAACTGCAAAGCACTCAACACAGTGTGGGCTGGTTTGCTCATAAATCACCCATCATGAAATGTGCAAAACACGTTGAAAGGATCTCCAAATAATAATAATAATAACTGAAGCTGAATGCAGCTTCTTACAACAATGCTTCCTGGTACACTGATGCCAATGGATTCCTGGAACATTTACTTAATGGGGGAAGCCTGTAAAACAAGGCTTCCCCCATACAATGAGATGATTCCAGGGGTTTTGGGGTTATCCCTGGTATATTTTTGGCGAACCTGTAATGTATCTGTCACTGACAAGGCTCTGAGAACACAGCAGAAACCAAACAAGACAGCAGCCTTGCCCTGGTTGGGCTTATATGTTGTTGCGGAGAAAGAAAAACAAACAAATACGAGACAAGGAGTGAAGAATGGCACAAAGAAACCCTTCTCGACATGTTCACTCTTGTCTCTTTCATGCAACAGAAGATGCTTTATTACCATCTCACACCTTATTCTGCACTACCTATTAAGTGAACTGTAATAAAACTCAGAATTTGAGAGTTTTACATACTTGATGGTAAAAAGAGGAAAAACAAATGCCTAAATTGTTCTCCTAAGCCTCAACTCTTGCTTAGCTTTGTAAAGTCATTTTCATAAATTAAGAAACAACTTCTAAACTTCTGAGGGTAGTTGAAGTTAATTAGGCAAAAAAATTGTACATGTGCCTTGCCATAGCGAAAACTGTGAAACAACCAGCTTTTGTGACTTGGAGGCAAATTAGTATTGTGTGCCTGTTTTTATCATTTCGTTGGAAACCTAAAAAATCTAAATTATGCTTATTACACTTGGAAGAATTTGCTCATCAAATTGATGCTTATTGAGCCTAAAAGGCAATAGGAAAACTTAACGTGTGTTCAGGGTCCCAATATTAATGGCTGACTTGTAAAGACATATACCCGAGTGATTGATTTATCTATTCTCTTATTCATTCATTGGACAAACATTTGTAGAATGTCTACTATGTGCCAGGCATGGAGCTTGTTTCTGGGGGAGAGAAATATGTTGTTGTAATTATCCTTAAGCAACATTTGCATTCTAGCATAACAAGGAATTGTGAAACAGTGAGAGAGACGAGAGCTATAAATACAAACTCAGACAAGGATCTGCATGGAAAGTTCTGTGGAAGAGGGCAGTCCAGCAAAGCTTCACCAAAAGGAAACGCTCAGGTTGGGTCTTGAAGGATGAGCGTTTTTCAGTCAAGACAAAGAAGGATATTACAGGTGGAAAGAATGTACTCAGAGCATGACACCACAGGACATTATCCACGGGGGCAACTGCCAACAGGTGACCTGATAAAAGCCCCTACTTCAGATAACATATGGGGAATGAACCAGTTATCAAACTTAAATGGAAATACACAGAGTCATTCTTGCACAAAAGTAACAGATATTGGCCAGTTTCCGACGTTAGCTCGTTTGACATGTACTCAAATGACCAACGGCCATGCAATATGGATAGGCATATGCATAAATCGACTCCAAAAGCAAAAGTCACTGGTAAACTTTCAGACAACTGACACTGCCTTTAACCATTTCACAAGTCCTCCAGGACCTTAAATTAACATATCACACAAGCGCCCAGTTTTTCTAAGGCAGTTATGAATTTGTTAAAAGATTTTTTTGTTCTGCCTGCCAGTTTGTGTTATCTAGTGTTTGGCTGTTTGTGTTGTTACCACAGCAACATTTGGACAGATAAATTTGGCACAAGACATGTGATACTGTTAAAATATTGTTTCATGAGATACTTTCTGGTACTGTTTCCTCCAAAAGAGTCAAAGATAATGTAATGGAGTCACTGTCAGGGCAGGAATCTAAACGAAAAGGGGGATAAAATAAAGGGCTAGGTTAGATAAGGGCTTCATGGACCATGTTCTGTGGCAAATGATCAATAGCGCCACTGGAAAAGTCCCTGATACAAACAGTGGGTTAAATGATGCTAATAATGTCGATGTGAACGTCACCCTCCCAAGTAGTCAAGTTTTCCAACCTAACTGGCCATGGATCACTTTTTTAAGGGCTCAGGGACCTTCCATGAAACATACATTTAAGAAATGCTGGGCCGGGCTTGGTGGCTCAGCCTGTAATCCCGCGCCTTTGGGAGGCTGAGGTGAGTGGATTGTCTGAACCCGCGAGTTCGAGACCCGCCTGGGCAAGCGAGACCTTATCTCTACAATAAATCAAAAAATTAGCCGGGCGTGGTAGCACGCGCCTGCAGTTCCAGCTACTTGGAAGGCTGAGGCGGAAGGATCACCGGAGCCCAGCAGGTCGAGGCTGCGGTGACCGGGAGCGGCCACTGCACTCCAGTCTGGGCGACAGAGTGAGACTCCAACTCAAAAAAAAAAAAAAAAGAAAGAAATGCTGGGTTAGATAAACTTATAGTTTAAAATATATATATATATATATATATATATATATATATCAAAGAGTTAAATTAAATGCATATTACTAAGTGAAACAAGTTCATCTTAAAAGACTGCTTACTACATGATTCCAACAATATGACATTCTGGAAAAGGCAAAACTATGGAGGCAGTACAACAATCAATAGCGCCTGGCATTAGGGAGGAAGGAGGCATAAATGAACAGAGCACAGAGGACTTTCAGGGCACTGAAACTATTTTGTGTGATACTGTAATGGTGAACACATGTTATTATACATTTATCCAGACCCATAAAATGTACACACCAAGGATGACCCCTAATGCAACCTATGGAATTGGGTGATAATGTTATGTCAGGGTAGGTCCATCAACTTTAACATATGTAACACTCTGATGGGGAAGGCTATCGGTATGGAGGGTGGCTATGAGTGTGGGGGTGAGGCTGTGGATATCAAGGGGAGGCTGTAGGTGAAAGGGGAGGCTGTGGGTGGGGGGAAGGCTGTGGGTGTAGGGAGAGACTGTGGGTGTGTGAGGGAGGCTGTGGGTGTCAGGAGGCTATGGACGTGGGGGGTTATAGGTATCAGGGGAGGTGTGGGTGTCAGGGGAGCCTGTGGATATTGGGAAGAGGCTTTGGGTGTCAGTGAAAGGCTGTGGGTATGTGGGTACAGGACTTTGTACTCTCTGCTCAATTTCACTGAGACCCTAAAACTGCTCTATTATTTTTTAAGTGTGCTATATTACACTCTACACAGAAAAACTATAAAATTAGAGGAGCATCTTCTCACTGAGCTGTGACCCCCCCACCCCAAGGCCTCTTTTCTGCAGAATGAAAACAACGATCCAGGTGAATGATTATGGACAAGCCCCACACTAGACACTGGTGGAAACACAAGAAGTAGAAATACTCAGAGTTTGCCAACTGACTGGGAAAGAGAAAATAATTGAGCAGGGGGATGAGCCCATTCAAAAAATATATTTAGCTACCATGTATTTGGTACATTCCATGAGCCAGGCATAATGGCAGGCTTAGACATTTAGTAGCCCATTGTGGGCCTTCTTTTGGAGCTGACAACCTAGGGAGGGAGAAAAATATTAGATCAGCAAAAACACAAGCACGTGGAAGTGATAAGTGCCACAGGCAAGAACATGTGTTATATAGACGAACTAAAACAGCTTAATTCCGGATCTGGTGTAAATGACTCTTCTGAGGAAGTGACATTAGTCCATGGCTTAAGAGAATCATAGAATCAAAGAAAGTTAGAATGGAAAAAGGCCATCAGGAGCTTCTAGTTCAACTCTCACAATATACAGGTGATGAAGAGCTCAGAAACGTGCCCGGTCTACCCAAGGCCACATCGCCAGATTGCAACAAAGCAGGGTCTAGGACTCAGTCTCTCAACACCTAGTTCAGCTCTGGCAAGAAAAAAGGTGTGGAGGGTGAGAGTCTTGGACCATGTGACCAGCGATTTCTTTCCTTTGTCTGAATTCCACTCACTTGGGCCCTGCTACCCTATCTTGCTTTCAACTATTAACTAATATCTGGCTGCAGCATGTCGCCATCTAGCCAGATGAGTGGTATGGTCAAAGTCCCCACGTAGGAAACAGACTTCAGTTCCTAGGGAGACAATTGGCAAAAGGAGCATGTAAAAGAGAATGAAAAAGTGGGCAGGGTCCAGTGGGCAAGGCCTTGAGGACAAGGGAAGGAATCTGCTTTTTATTCTGGTGGAAATGAGAAGACTGTGAAGAGTTTTAAACAGAGAAATGTCACCATCTACTTCATGTTTTAACCGTTTAAGATGCTAGGAACCATTCATTCATCAAATTTGCTGATTGAGTCACCAATCTGTTCTCTGATGAGATGGAAGTCCAGAAAAGGAGGAAGCCACTTGGGCTGGAGTTTAAATGTGACATTAGCCATTTACATCTGCCTCCAAATGTTATGAGACAGGCTGGACATTCATTAGGAAACAGAGTTGTAAGCAGCTCCCCAGCCTATCAGTGGGGCCGTGTCTGTGTGTGTAGATAGCAGTGGGGGCAGTGGGGGGATATAGGTTTTCCATTCAAAGAGTCTGGTTTGAGCCAGAAGGAGAGAAAGATATTGCAAAAAGGAAGGACAAACTTAAAGCCTTCATTTGTTCCTTAGCATCAGTGTGTCTTTTTCATACCCAAGCCCCTGGCCATTATATCACAATTTTCTCTGAGAGATGTAACACTATCAGTCATTGTTTGAGATGGTAACATACTGTAACCAGGGATTAGTTAGTTAATAGTTGAAAGCAAGATAGGGTAGCAGGGCCCAAGTGAGTGGAACTCAGACAAAGGAAAGAAATCACTGATGACGTGGTCCAAGACTCTCATCCTCTATACCTTTTTTCTTGCCAGTGCAGAACTAGGCATTGAGAGACCGAGTCCTAGACCCTGCTCTGTTGTAATCTAGCTATGTGGCCTTGGGTGGATCAGGTACCTCTCTGAGCCTTTCATCACCTGTTGTGAGAGTTGAACTATCTCATGAAGGCCCTTTTTCATTCTAACTTTCTTTGATTCTGTGATTCTCTTAAGCAAAAGAAAGCCCTTCTTGAGACTTCTCACAGCAAAAGCAGGGAGGAAGCCATGTGCAAGGGGAAGGAGAAGAAGAGGGATCTGTACTTGAACAGCTGCTGAGTTCACAGCCGCCTTGTAATTCACTGGTGTCACTCCCTGGAGATAAGGACTAGGCTTGTTAAAGAATAGCCCAGGGGCTGTGACTATACACAGAAGTCAAGGCATTCTTTTGCATGCTCCACACAGCCTGTTTCATTTTTAATACTCCCAGCAAGTCCGTGATGTGCACACCTACATCGTATCACTGGGGTGGGGAGAGCCGCCTGGCTGGGGAGGTAGAGATGCCTTCAGAGTGTCAGGATGGAATGGCTGGCTCCCAGGAATCCCAATGATAACCCAATAGTATAAGCTAAGCTTGCTTTTGAAAATATCCAAAGTTTGGCCTGTATAGATTAAAAGATCTCCTATTTTATTAAGTGGTTTTTTGAATTTTTTATTGCACTTTGACATATAATGTTTTCATACATTCAAAAAAGCATAATTGGGTGGGTGATCCAAATAGGAATTGACTTGTGCTAATAATTATTGAAAATGGGTGATAGGTGCATGTACGTTCATGATACTCCTGTCTACCTGTATGTCTGTTTGAAATTTTGCACATTGAAGTTAAAAATAGAATTAATTTGATCACTCTAAAATGTGTGCAAATTGGATTTTCCAGTTGTATTTCTAAGTTCTATTAAAAAAAAAAAAAAAGCTCAATGGCTGCATAGATCAGGGATTGGAAGACAATGCCCATGGGCCAAATCCGGCCCACTACCTGCTTTTGTCAACAAAGTTTTATTGAAACACAGGTATGCTCATTTTTTCCATATTCTCTATGGGTGCCTTTGTGCTGCAATAGCAGAGTTGAATAGTTGCAACAGAGACCATATGGCCCACACAGCCAAAAATGTACTAATGCCTTTACAGGAAACGTTTGCCAGCCCCAATCTTCAGACAGTAGTTGGTGCCACCTTTGGCAAATGTGTATTGTGGAGACTACAAATAGCCAATTCTAATCCAAATGTCTCAGACTGGACCATGACACCCAATGTCAACACAAACAAAACAGCAAGTCTGAGCTGTCCTGCAGAACTTTCTATGAAAATGGAAACATTCTATAGCTGTGCCTATGTAGTAACCTATAGCCAGATGTGTAGCCAGATTATTAAGCATTTAAGATGTGGCTAGGTAGCTGGGTGTGGTAGCACGTGCCTGTGGTTCTGGCTACTTGGAAGGCTGAGGCGGAAGGATTGCCTGAGCCCAGCGGGTCGAGGCTGCGGTGGTCGTGAACATGCCACTGCACTCCAGCCTGGGTGACAGAGTGAGATTCTGACTCAAAAAAAGAAAAAGAAAAAAAAAAAACATAGCTGGGGAGACTGGGAAGCTAGATTTTTTATTTTATTTTAATTAATTTAAATGTAAATAGCCACATGTAGCTACCACCATATTGGACAGCACAGAGCTAGAATTCTGATGCCTTGGCCAGTGGTATGCTAGTAAATGTTTAATAACAAGGTGGGCACAGGCAAACACATACGTCCACACACACGTCTTGACTTGTAGTGTCTGCCAAGTTTGCTGATTTCCATGATGTAAATACTCCCACTATGGTAGATTTTAAACCACTGATGTGATGTCACCAAATGCTAAGTCAAGAGATACACAGGCCTGGCTCTCATGGGCCAGTGCCAGCTGGCTCTGCGCACCAACATCTTGCCTTCATTTTTTAGACCACAGACTCCTCAGCAGCCACACATGCTAAAGCACACAAGGTAGAAAGGACTCAGATATGCCAGAAGTGAACAGAGATACCAGATTCATTTGTGGCTCTAAACAAAGTCAGAAAAAGAGAACAAATACTAAGAGTGAAACAGTTCAAAACATAGAAAGGGCCATTAAGAAGAAAGTGGAATCAAAGGGGAAGGCAGGGAAGAAAATTCAGTTTCTACAGAATAGCCTCCTTCCAATTGAGTCTCATCTTTTTTGAGGAATGTCTACATTGAGCAAGACATCTTTCTTTAGGTCTAGGATTGTCAGTGCCCAAAAAGACCGAGAGCAAACAACATTACCCACTTCTCAAATCTGGAATGCTTAAAGACTCAAAAGAAATTCAGCATTAGCAATAGAAGTCACCCCAGAAGCAGCCATTCTGCTTCAAACCTACAGCCATGAAAAGGACCAATCTGTAGAGGGAGAGGAACAGAGGTAAAGACTTAGAAACATGCGGAGCTGCTATGGAGAATTTGTCCCCAACTCAAAATAGAAGCAGAGATCCTGTAGGCTGGCAAGTCTTGGATTTTCATTTTTCTAATTTTAAAGTCATGAAGCATACTTTTATTCTTGGGGTACATTTTCACAGAAGGAGCCAGCTACTCACCCTGGGTACTGTTAGAGGTTAGGGAACACGTGGGAAAAGAATTTGAGCTGTCTAGTGCAGGACACAACAGAAACAAGGAAGAAAGGATGAGCCTGATGCAAGTGAAAAGGGTGAGGAGGAAAACCAAGGGACACAGAAACCAGAAATCAGCCAAAACCAAACTAAATGCAGGCAAATACTATAGAAGACAGTAAAGACTCAAGGCACTAGAAGAGGGAAGGAGGGAGAGAAGGAGGGGAGGAGGGAGAGAAGAAAGGAAATTAGTGCAGCATTCAGTAAATACTTACTGAGCTGCAGTCAACAAGCTAGGTGCTTGGTGCAAAGACAAAGTAAATAACGCCCAGCCCCTGAGCCCTACATGCATATTCACAAGAGTGAATGTTGTAAATTAAGTTAAAATACGGTGCGATGGGAAGGGGAAGCTTTGGGAGGAGGATACCTAATCCAGCCCTAGAGGGTCAGGGAAGTCTTCCTAAAAGAAATGTCATCATCTAGACCAAACAGTGAAGAATGAGTGAACAGGATCCAACCAGGGTAAGACAGGGAAGAACATTCCAGAGAGCCATAATGGCATACATAAAGGCCCTAAAGGGCCAAGGACTGCCTAGTCCATTGGGGACCATACATCCCTGTTCACCTGAGAGAGTTCTGGTTTTTCTGGTAGTCCAAGTGTAATTATCCATACTTATACAATTAAGACACTCTAAAAGAAAGTGTCCCCATTTTAGATAAGCTATATGATCTCTCTTTTCCCTGGTAGAACTTGGAAGATAAAGAAATCTACAGAGGCCAAGACAGTGACCACCTCTTCTAACCACCTGTTTCTACAGCAAAAGGAACCCACACTGAGTCCCCAGAACCTGATGATGGTACAGTATGTTCTGGAAGGGTAACCTGGCCAGAGTAAAGAGTGGTGAGCCAAATTAAGGATGGGTCTGCCAGTATGGGAAAACAAACAGAACAAGCAAGACTGAAGGGAGAGGCAAGTGTTTCTGAGAGCCTGAACCAAGTACAACAGCTAAAGCCATGATTCTCGCAGAAAGTGGTTTAAAAGTGCCTCCAGGCAAAACCAGAGAAATAATTTCAGTACTATCGACCAGTTAGTACACGATTTTGACCCTTCATCTAAATTATTTGACGCAAACTTACAGGGGAATTTAATTGTAGAAAATGGACAAAGAGTCAGATCCGGAATCCCTCCCCCAACAAACACATCACAAGTAGAGAGGCCAGAGGGGAGCTGAAATTCCTGAAATGTTCTGTTGCCATCACAACGGAAGAGAATATAACCTCTTTATTACAGGAGCAGGCAATTATGCGAGTGCTCTTCGAAACCTAAGCCCCTTTGTGAGTTGGAGTTGATGAAACAATAATGAAAGAAAGACAATTCTTTTATCACCAGAAAATAAGTGTTAGTTTTCAAACAACATTTACACATCTCAATACTTGGGTGATATTTTTCAGTGGCCACCATAGGGCTTAGAAAGAGAAGTTTTGTCAGTCTGTTCAAGGTGACCGAGAGCTGGTCATATACCATGTTTCATGTGAGTAGAGATGATCTAAAGAGACTGAGATATGGACATAGGACACTTGAGGTACCAGGATTGTCCTGAAGCATTGGTTCATATTAAATCTGTCCCTCAACAAGACAGGAAGCCAGAGACCCTTGCCTTTGGCACCTCTGTTTGCTTTCTTACTGAACCCTGTGTGGCATCTTCTGCCCCATTCCAGGTTCCCAGTGCCTACATGTTCTATTATTTTGGTTCTGTGGAGTTCCCAAGTTACTTCCAGAATCACTGGGAAAGTGGTTAGTGTTAACTTCTGTCAATGAGTGGTCCCATCAACTGCCGCTATTTGCCTAAATCCTACTAATTTTGACCTGTCCTGCCAACATGAGTGCCCACATTTCCATTAAAGGTCTAAGAGAGATTTAGGCAATTGGGTGTCCTTACAGGGAAATCTTAATTAGCAAAAATATTCAAGGAGGAAGAACAATTCACTCTAGTAAATTTGATTGTCTATTAAACAGAAAATTTAAGACCAAGGCCTGAGTTGCCATGGGATGTGGCATAATGGGAAGATGAGAGGGAGTCCTTCATTACCTGTCGTTTATGCCTGAAATTTATGAACTCTTTGAATGTTAAAGCTCAAACATAATTTGGAAGTAATCTCGCCTGCCCATTCATTCTGAAAATAAATTGAGTCTAGGGAGATTAGGTTACCCAAATTATATATATTTTTTTAATAAGAAAAGGGTATTTGTTACAATAGGGATGCCATGTATGACAAGCAGAGATGGGTCCCACTTTGAGCTGTTTCTGATGACTGTTAAACTCTCTTCTTGTCTTTGATGCATGGTAGTTTATCAAAGGCCTAATATTGGGTTGCCCAATGTGCAGTCAAGAAAGGAGGCAGAGAGGCCAATGCTCAGGTGTAGAGAGGACTTATAATGGGCCACTCATCTCAGAATCTCTTAGAAATGTTTCTATTTAGGTCAAGGTTATATTTTCTGCAGGGCTGGAAGACTGGGGGGGAGGTAATGGGGAATTGGCCCTGGCCACTTATTCTTGGTCAGTCCAAGAAAAAAAAATTGTTTCTTGTATCCATAGCAGGTAATGCATGGCCAGTAAAATCACAATTAGATGGACTCCAAGCAAAAGAAAACATTTGTAATTTCCTGCTGCAGTGTAACATCAACCAGCATCACTATTAGAAATGAGAGGTAAATGAGAAATGAGGAATAGAAAACTAAAAGGAAAAATGACAGGTTATGTTTTCTGGATTTTCCCGAGACATCTTACATATAATGCTTTGAACTAAGAATCAGGCCCATTTTTCTGGTTAAAAATTCCTCCTCATACAAAGGTGCCTTATGGACATGTCATCCTAAGATTTAGCAGGGCCAATAGCAAGTGTGTTGGTGTAAAAACTACAGAACCATAACCAACCTAGCAGACACCTCAGAGAGAAGTCACAGTTAAAGAGACATAGTCTAGCAAACCAAAATGTATTTCCAGAATAACTTTGCTTGTGTATATCAAACACTGAATGGAGACACGGCTCATGAAGTTCCTTTTCCTTCCCTATCCTCTTACCTCACAGCTGAAGTTCACAGATTCCCTCTCTAATTCAAGTCTTTTGACAACAACAAAAAAAGCTCTATCACAAGCATCTTATTTTCCCTCATCACTTCATAGTGGCCTTGATTATATATCTCACCCAGTCTTTATTTTTAGCCCTAACACCTAGGTACATCTTGTCCAATCACCGCATGATTCCTAAACATCCAGCATCCATGGGTCTGATACAGAGGATGTCCTGAGTGTCTGCCACTAACTATACTCAAAATCAGTCCTCCATTTCAGCTGGAAGACCCAATTCTGGCTAACAGGACTTAATTATCTCTTTCACTGAGAAGTTGGTTATTCCCAGAAGCTTTCCAGTACCCCATGCAAATAAATTATTGGCAACTGCAATCCACCTTTTCTTGGGACTCATCTGAATCCAAAGGTAAAGGTAAGCACAGTTTAACATCAAGCCAAGATTCCTTCTATTTAGGAGACATCTCCCTAGGGAGGCAGTGCAATGCTGTAGAGAGCTCAGGCTTCAGTGTCAGAAAAACCAGGGTTTTAATCCCAGATCTGCCATTACCCACAAAATCAGTTGAATAATATCAACATTTCAGGGTTGTTGTGAGGATAAAATGAAATAGTGCATGTAAAATACTCAGCAAGGATGTCTGTTATTTTTATTTTTCATTATGACTTTGATCACTGGTAGCTGCCCTGGCTTTGATTCCATCAATATCATTTTTCAGTTGCATTCTGTATCCAAGCTCCATAAATGGCCTCTCCTTTCCCCTCTCCAGCACCTCATGTGTGTGTTTGTTATCTTCCCTTGCTCCAGGGCTAAGTGTCTCCCACTTCAACCACTAATGAACACGTGTACATGGTCAAAATGACCTTCCTACCATACCCGCATGGACACTAACCTTTAGCAATGATACCTCTATAATGAGGAAGCTGCCCTCATCCCTTGTACCCAAGGCCCACAGCACCTGCTCCCTAAGCCATTGAAATTACCTTGGGTTTGAATGGAGGTTTTTCCAAAATCCTCACAAAAGGCTCATATGCAATTCCATTATCAAGAGGCTTGGCTAGAAATGACAATGGTAATGAAAAATATTGATTAGAGCATCAAAGCTCAATTTTTTAGCAGTCAAGATTATACCTTTTCATTAAATTGAGGCCCCAGAGCAAAAAAAAAAAAAAAGATAATTAATCAGGCTTATAATGAAAAATTACAGATAACATGTTACTGTTCAAAGTAACCAGAAGTGAAGACATTCAAAGGAAAAAAAAGTGATGTGCAGGAATCTGGGAGAAGCTACCCACATGGGGCATCTAAACTGTCACCTCTCCCCACAACATCAGCCTCCTCCTCACTACTCCTCGGAATCAACCTCTGAATCAGTGTCAGAGCAGCAAGTGATGTCTCTGACCTCCAGGAGAGATGCAAGGAGCTCTATAGCAATAAACAGAGCCCCATAAAGGAAACTCTATAGGGCAACTTCTGGGCTAGGTGTGCAAAGTATGTCACTCATTTCTCTGCTCAGAACCCACCAGCAGTTGCTGCCACCTACTGTATCAAGCCCTGACTACTCAGCTCGGTATTGAAGTCCCTCTTCAGGCCTGCACAGGCCTACTTTCCCAATCTGTGCTCCACTGCTTCCCCCATCACCCTCCTGAGGGCTAAGCCAATTACACCCCCATACCCTGTTTTCCCACCACCTCCCCTTTATCCATGCTGTGCCCACAACCACCTTTTCCAATTCTCTGATGCTTCATTTCTCCAAACTCCTCAGGCACTGATGTCTTTATCTGTTCCAGGTCGGTTACTGTCCTCTCCTTAATTAGACTGTGCATTCATTGAAATCAGGGGTGGGAACGTTTACATTTCTATATACCCCATAGTCCTTACCACAAGGCTGGATTTATAGCAATTGTTTGATAAATGTCATTGAACAGTTAGCTTTCTTCTGGGTAAACAGAGTTGAATGTAAATGAATATATTTCTTGGCAAAAGTAAAGAAAAAAAGGGGAAAGGAACTGACATTAGATGAATACTGACTGGGAACTATATTGTGCTTTTCATGTTATCTTCACAAATTCTTTGCAATAATTCTATAAGATTGTGCTATTCCATTTTACAGATTTTTTTAAAAAGTCCCAAGGAGGTTAAGCAACTCTACCAAGAGTCCACAATTTGTTAATAACAGAGCAAATTCAAAGTCAGGTCAATCTGATTCCAAAGTATGTGCTAATTTCAAGAATATGTATTATCACTGTCATTGTTACCACATCTGTAGTGATGCTGAGCCATTTAGCTGCAGAGAAATCTTTCATGGTCACTTCTCTTATCTCCGCAGGCCACAGGCCTGAGGTAAACAATAGGAGACAAATATATGGCAAGGCACAAGCCTTCATACCTTTCTTGACCTTTCCCCAGAAGGGTCCATCAAACAGTCAAAAAGCACCAATTTCAAC
>CAUYQG010161915.1:0-19524 GCA_963574415.1 Tarsius wallacei | reverse complement strand
ACATAAGAGCTACTCAGTGAGGATGGCCTGGACAGGAGAGATCAAGGGGAACGATCAAGTTCTATTTCCAGTGTGCTAAACTTGAGATGATGAGTAAACATTCAAATGGAAGCCGGGCTCGGTGGCTCAGCCTGTAATCCCACGCTTTGGGAGGCTGAGGTGAGTGGATTGCCTGAGCCCGCGGGTTCGAGACCCACCTGGGCAACTTGGCGAGACCTCATCTCTACAATAAATCAAAAAATTAGCTGGGCGTGGTAGCGCACACCTGTAGTTCCAGCTACTTGAAAGGCTGAGTGGAAGGATCGCCGGAGCCCAGCAGGTCGAGGCTGCGGTGGCCAGGAGCATGTCACTGCACTCCAGTCTGGGTGACAGAGTGAGACTCCAACTCAAAAAAAAGAAAAAAATTCAAATGGAGGTATTTTGTAGGACATTAAAAACATCAGTTTCGCGTGCAGGTGAGAGGTCTGGACTGGAGATGCAATATGGATGTAATCATGGGCGTACAGGAGCTGTCTTGTATCTCCGAGCTGATTGCAATCATTTCTTCCCAACTCCATGTTCAGTGATGACACGTGGGTAGCCTGAAATGGGCCATAGGCCAGGTGCAGTGGCTCACACCTGAAATCTCAACACTTTGGGAGGCTGAGGCGGGAGGATCACTGGAGGCAGGAGTTCGAGGCCAGCCTGGGCAGCATAGGGAGACCCCCGTTTTTACAAAAGTCTTTTAAAATTAGCCAGGCATGGTGGTGGTATCTGTAGTCCCAGCTACTTGGGAAACTGAGGCAGGAGGATTGCTAGAGCCTGGGAGGTTGAGGCTGCAGTGAGCTATGATCGCACCACGGTACTCTCATATCTGGGTGACAGAGTAAGACCTTGTTTTGAAAGAGGAGGAAGGAAGGAAGAAAAGAGGGAGGGATGGAGGGAAGGAAGGGAAAAAAAAGAAAAGAAGGAGAACTGGGCCATGGCATGGAGGGGAATTTACAGCATGGAATTTTGCCAACATTACAAAGCGGAGCTTTTTTCCCCCAGAGAGTTGATGGCTAAACACTCATCAGGACACCTCTGAAGGATGATATTTAAAGCCATAGGACTACATGGCATCACCTGGAGAATGTGCGCAGATGGACCCAAGGAAATGTCAGAGGACCAGCCCCCAAGCCACTCCAGAGCTTGGAGGCTTCCATGAGGTGGAACCAGCAGAGAAGGCTGACAAGGAACAGGCAGAGGTGGAAAGAAGATTGGAGAGTCCATCCCAGAAGGCAAGGAAGGAGGGCCTTTTGAGTGCTACTAATAGCCAAGCAAGACAAGGACTGAGAAATCGCCCCGCTGCTGTGTCATCACAAAGGCTGTGCAGACACAGTCATCAGCATTGCCCACGTTTCTAAACACACTTGCCTGGTCTCCATCCCACACGCTGGATCTGATACCTAGGGGCATGTAACGTAGACTAAGGTTTGAGAAGCAGTACCTTAACAGATAGTGTTCTAGACAGACAGGCACAGTGGGGCACAGAAAAGAATACAGCACAGAAAGGGAAAATAATGCAGATAGAAAAGAGAGAAACTCTTAGAACAATTTTTACTCCTCCCTCCAAGGTCAGTCCTGGACAGAGCAATTGAAGGCCACAATGGGTGAAGGTTATCATAGCCAAGGCCAGGAGTGAGTCCTCCTCCCTACAGCACCAGAGAAATACAGTGCTTCTAGTTTATTGTCTTTTTTATTTGTTGAGTCAAAGTCTCACTCTATCACCCAGGTTGGAGTGGTGTGGCATGATCACCGGTACTGCAGCATCAACCTCCTGGTTCAGGCCATCCTTCCACCTCAGCTTTCCAAGTAGCTGGGACTACAGGTGTGCACCACCATGCTTGGTTCATTTTTTAAAAAATTATCATTTAATAGAGACGAAGTCTTGCCAAGTTGCCCAGGCTAATCTTGAACCCCTGGGCTCAGGAAATCCTCTACCTCCCAAAGTGCTAGGATTACAGGTGTGAGCCACCACACCCAGCAGTACTTTTATTTTAAACACTTCTCCCCTAAACTACTATGTCATAAAAATGGAGCTGCAATTGTCCCTTAGAGCTCATCCAGCCTCCCCCACCCCCAACTCCACCAAGACAAAGGCAAGAGAGGACAGATTTCAGTATCTTTTGTTGGTCACCTGTAGCAAAAGCCCAGACTATACCTCTAAATCTTAGCTTTCCTAAGATTACCTGAAGGAAAAACTCTTCTGCTTTCCTCTGAAGTTTATTTTATTTTTGTAGAGATGGGGGTCTCACTTTGTCACCCAGGTTGGAGTGTAGTGGTGTGATCATAATCCACTGCAGCTTTGAACTCTTGGGCTCTAGCAATCCTCCTGCCTCAGCCTCCCAAAGCACTGGGATTATAGGCATGAGCCACTGCTTCTGGCCTTTTTTTTTTTTAATAGCTCGATGTAATCATGTGTCAGGGCTTCATCACCCAGCTGAGTCCCAGAATATATTTAGAAAGTATAATTTAGGGTTGAGCAACCATCAAACGCCTGAAATGAGCAAGTCCTAATTTGAACTCTGAATTTGGGAATTGAGATCTATTCCGAAAAAAGCAAATAGATTTGAATTGAATTGGAAGACATCATGTCTCATGGAGTTTTGCGGAGAATAATCCTGCTCTTAGCTGCCAAGTAGTCTGAAGAAAAGTAATAGCCCTTGGCACTTTAAATATGGTCCTCTGTGTGGATCCATCCATAAAAAACTTTCCGTGGGGTTCACCCAGTTACAACATGCCTAGTTCCCTGCTTCTGGCACAAATGAGTAAAAAAGAAGTCTTAAAAGCAGACAAGTGGTAGCTAGGTTTGGTGGCACACATCTGTAGTCCTAGCTACCTGGGAGGCCATGGTAGGAGGATCCCTTGAGGCAAGGAATTTGAGGCCATCCTGGGCAACCTAGCAAGATCCCATCTCTACAAAAAAAAAAAAAACGTTTTTTAAGCAGGCAAGTTGCGGGCATCCCTCCCGCAATTCTGGGCTAAAGTTTCTGAATGAGCCTATTTTGTTATCAAAGCAGAAATTGTGTGCCTGGGTATGGGAAGCACAAGTGGCCAGGACTCTGAGAAAGCTCTCTTCTCAGCAGATGCAGCAATGGCCTTGCTTTGGCTTTGCTGTGTGGAGTAGTCCAATCCCTCCACAGAGGCAGCAATGTGGGTGCCAGATTCTAAAATCACTGTCGTTAAGATGTCAGTCTAATATGTATGGTCTGAATGTTTGTGTTTCCCTCAGATTCATATGTTGAAATTCTAACCCCTAAAGTGATTGTATTAGGATGTGGGGCCTTTGGGAAGAGATCTGTAACCTTAAAAGAGGCCCCAGTGAGCTAGCTAGGCCCACTGGGTGAGAACACAGCAAGAAGGTCCCGTCTGTAAGCCAGAAAGTGAGCCCTCACCAGACACCAGATCTGCCTTGATATTAGACTTCCCAGCTTCCAGAACTATGAGTGATACATTTCTGTTATTTATAAGCTACCCAGTTTGTGGTATTTGTCATAGCAGCCCAAATGGACTAAGACTCAGTACCTAAAGGTGGGGAGAAGAGAAGAGACCCCCTCATCCCACTGGGCTGAGCCCCAGCTCTGGGTTACCAAATAGCGGAGCATTTAGGGAGAAAACATACTCAAGGAAAAAAACCCTCTGGAAACATACAAGGGCGCTTTGTGAATTGAAATCAACAGTGTAGCATGATATGCTCACACCAACCTGCTGGGTAACCTGGCCTTCTGAGGACCGATGCCCAATGAGCAGGAGTCCATGACCTCTTATGGATAATACTTAGACCCTGTAGGGTTGGCTTCAGCCACAGAGCTCATTTGCAGATCCTCTTAATTGCCCTGTATTGTCAGTAGATTGTTCCTTCTAGATAGTATGGAACCAACAGACCCAATAGCAAACAAAAATATCTTCAGGACTCTGTGATTTCCTTTTTCCTTCCGTCAAATGGCCTTAAGGTGGCATAAGAGATTCGTGTGTCTTAGAATAGGGCCCATGCCTATCAAGAAGAGCTCTAGCCTTCTGAGACCCACCAATCAAAAACTGGCCATTTTCAAGAGGTTCTTTCAAACTCAGAGGATACCCATAAGACCTAATCCTTCATCTTAACTCCTGGGGCTGTGCCTCAGTTCAATCCAATAATCTGATAAAATAGGACCTGATCCAGGCAATGTAGACTTCAATGACTGAAGGGGCCAGGCAGGTAAAAATTAGTGCAGAACAATAAAGAAAGAGGCATGTTGCCCAGTGGAGAGGTCGTGCCCCTGCAAACAAGGCCAGATGTGCCTCAGCTTTGCCATGGGGACACTGAGGCTGGTATTCTTCTAACTTTTCTTGCTTTTGTTTTTTGAGTTGGAGTCTCATTCCTTCACCCAGGCTGGAGTGCAGTGGCACGTTCACGCCACCCCAGCGTCAACCTGCTGGGCTCTGGCGATTCTTCCACCTCAGCCTTCCAAGTAGCCAGAACTACAGGTGCACACTACCACACTCGGCTAATTTTTTATTTATTGTAGAGACAAGGTCTCACCAAGTTGCCGGGCTGGTCTCGAACCCACGGACTCAGGCAATCTACTCTCCTTGGCCTCCCAAAGTGCTGGGTTTACAAACTGAGTCATCGAGCCTGGTCAATCTTCTAACTTTTCAAAAGAAAATCCTCATGCATTTTTCTTATATTTAAGGAGAAAAAAATAATGTATGTTTGTGTGTGTGTTTGTGTGACAGAGAGGAAATATCTCAATTTTTATGCTGGCAATGAATCCAATTTCAAAGAAAAACACTGCATGCCAAACAAGGCATATTTATGGGCTACATTTGGTCTGTGGGATGCCAGTTTTCAAATTCTACAAGGAAATGAGCACTGCCCCACCCCAGATATCTACACTTCTCTCTCTGCAGTCTTGAGTTTTATAAAAAGGAGGCATCTCAGTCAAAAAAAAAATCTGGGAGTAGATCCCTGGGCCCTCCAACTGCATTATTATCCTATGCCAAATCAGAATATTATTTTTTTCTAAAAAAAGAAAAACCTCTTGTGACGAGGGGTCAAATGGAAATTTTAAAATAAATTTGAATATATGCCCTCCAGTGACAGGAAATAGGTTGGAAGATCCTCTTTGCTGAGAGCACAGTTTTCTTACCTAGCAGGAGGAAGGGAACTCAAGAAGCAGGATCCTGGGGTCTAATTATTGCTTGCTACAACAGCTTCTCATCAGCCACATTCCTTTGTTTTTGGCCAACTTTCCCCAGTGTTAAAGTGGACCCTTTCGAGCAATTTCATGCCATAAACCCATCACCCCATCACCCAGAGGCATATTTTGCTCACTCCCATTTGCAGACCAGCAGTGTGTGGTCCCACTCAAAGCTAGAGGCTGCACGAGAGCCAAACAGAGGTTCTTTTACGATCAAGGTGGTTGACGGGTAACAGCTGAACTCAAACCTCTGAGTTCTAAATCATCTCTTTCATGCCGGATGGAGCAGTGTTCTGGGGTCTCCGCCAAGTCCTTGAACAAGAACTCAAACGGATTTGCAGCTCCTTTCCTGATTAAGACATTGGCTCTACCCACAGGAGCTCTTGATTGGGCCGAGTCGTCAGAGTAGAGTGATGATCCCGCTAGAAAAGGATGCAAGTCAGACTTCTCAAATGTCGGTCTGAATATCAGCTCTCACTTGTCATGTCCATAGCAGAGATTTATCCCTTTAAGTTTCTTTTTGTTTTGTTTTGTTTTTTTAGTAGCAACAAGGTCTTGCTATGTTGCCCAGGCTAGTCTCAAACTCCTGGCCTCAAGCGGTTCTCCTGCCTCAGCCTCCCAAAGTGCTGGGATTATAGGTATGAGCCACCGTGTCCCATTCCATTTTAATCTCAGAATGTCCTCCCTTCCACCTCTTGCTGGATAAGGCAACGGTGAATTTATTATCTCCTCCCACTGAGCCAAAAGCTTCCTGGGGACATGGGACACTCAGGAGAAGCAGATTGATGATTGTGGTGGCTATTCATTACTTTAATTCCTTCACACGATATCTTTATTAAGTTAAATCATCAAATATTGATAGACCCAGACTGTATGTTCTTAACTCCCTGTTGAAATTATTTTATGGAGTTAAGATTTAATTCCTCTTTATTGAGAGCTGATGTTCAATGTCCTTTTTTTTTTTTTTTCTTGGATATGCAGCAATACATCCCAGGCCTGAACTGGGGCCCTCCTTGAACTGGGGCCTCCCGTGTGACCTGAGACTTAAGCAGGTCACAGAGGGGGATGACCAGCATCTACAGAATGTTTTGTTTTGTTTTTGTTTTGTTTTTTCCCTTAAAGCCCTCTGCATCATTTGTCTCTTCTCCCTTGGGCACATCCGACACTCAATTCAGGACCCCACAAGGGGCTAGTCCTGGCAGAGACTGGCAAATTGGATGAGGGAGAGGTGTGATGGAGCCTGGTTTTCATCCTTGGTTAGCACTAAGGAGAGCAGTGTTGAGAAGGGAAAACCTTCCAAGTTCTTGCTCCCTGGCATCTGGGGTGTTTGTCACCTCGAATCAAGCCACCTCTCTCCAGCCCTGACATCTGGGCATTGCCCTTTCTCATGTGCACATGCCTTTCCAAGCAACAAGTCCCTGTCTTGCACACAGTAGGTCCTCATGAAGCAGTGGTTCTTTGTTTGTATTTGATGCAGCCTCCTGCTTTTCCTTAGATGTCACTGACCCTGCACTTATCGTCTTCCCATTGCCTCATTGTATCCCAGAGCTAAGCACAGACCAGACAGACACCCACTTAACACCCACCACATAAGCTCAATTCTCATGAAATAAGCACTGTGTTGCTACCCCAACTCTGGTATCTGTGCGGGTAAATTTCTTATTTTATTTATTTCAAAGATGTGGGGGACAATTCAGGATTAGGTATACAAGTGGTCATCGTACAGGTAAAGTTTGGGAGTAACTTTCAAATCTCTATCTCTAAGCAGGCTGTTTTACTCAGCACCATCTCTCCTGAAATGCAACTTTTAAAATATTGCAGGGATTAAATCTTGGCGATGCTTCCTGCTGCGTGTGTGTGTTTTTAGAGCCGACATCTGATATTTCTGCCATTCACACACTCATCGCAAAGTGGGGTGATAATCAGCATCTCCCTATCTTATCTGGTGGACTTTGCAAGCGCTTATGCCTTCCTTTTACCACCATCAGGTGAAAGGACCTCTCCCACTGGAAATTTTCCATCGTGCCTCAATGCTGAGTCTTTCCACAGATCCCATTCACTCTCAGGATTCTCCATTTTCTATAAATGACACCACCTCTCTGTCAGGTATAAACTTGGTTGCTATCTTTCCCCCTCTCCTTTTTTCTTTACTCACTCGTTCTTCGGGTTTACTGACTCTTCCTTCAAATTCCATTTCAAATCTGTCTGCTCCAGGGTGGGTGTTTGCCCTAAACGCTACCTTTGTCTTCCAACAGCTGTGTGTGGCATCTCACGACGCAACCCGCCTCAGACACCACCACGCAGGTTTATTTTTTTAAAAGGCCACTTCTCATCCTACTTCCTAAACAAATCCTCTAGTTGTTTTCCTTGGGGCTTCTTTGTTATTCATGCTCATTCATTTGTTCTTTTAGTTAACTAAAAATGTTTCGTGCCTATTTCACGCCCTGGCTGTGTACAAGGTATAGAGGCAAATAAGAAAACACCCATGACTTTGTGAAGACTCTGGAATTCTCACTGGAATAAAAAGACGTTTATGTTCTACTTATATCCTGTCTCTCCAATCTTAACTTCCTTTCCCCTGCAGTCCAGTGCTCTCCCCCTGGTGCTTTCCCCTGCTCCAGACACTCCCAAGTTCTTCACTCCTTTGTGAACAACACATTCCATTCAATTTGACTTTTAGATGCTGTTCCCGCTGTTTTCCAGCTCAGAATGTCCTTCATTTGTTAAGCGAATGTGTATTGATTCCCTTGTACAAGACACTTTCCTTTCTACCTATCCACTGGACCTAATTTCAAATGCACTTTGTCCCAGTTAAGTTTAAACCTAAAATCCTAATGTCTTCATCTGTACCTTAGAGGGATACTGGAAGTTGAATTATTTACTGTCTTGCGGTTTTGCTTACTTGTGTGTCTTGCCTATACGCAATACACTAAAAACTCAAGAAGGCTAGAGTCACTGTTAACTTATTTGTATCTCCTTCCTCTCCTCTCCCCAACCCCACTCTCACCATGCAGCGAGCCTAAGAAAACATTTTGCAAATACTTTTTAATAAAATAAAGTATTGCGGGATGAGGTGAGTATTTCAGGCTGAAACTTACTAGGGTTTGCTCTGTAGAAGATTCGTTCTGTCAGGAACTGATGTTAGATATACAAGTAAAGAGTTTGGGAAATAGAGTTAATTAAAATTAAACCAGGTTATTAACAGCAGGACATTGATCTCTTCTCGAGAAAACTATAGTTTCTCAAACTTATTTCACTACAAAACATAAGCTTTTCGGTTAAGGCACGTTTTTAGAATGAGTTCAACAATCATACCCCTAGAACTGCACATCTGAGACCTCCGTAAACCTGAGAATTTCTGGATTTCAGTATCAAATGGGTTATTGCTGCATGGAGTGACACATGACTTTATTCCATCTCATTATTTATCATCTTCAGGGTAGACCCTCTGGGAATGATCAAAAGCAGGATAGAGTGGAAACGTAGGAAGGAAAGTCAACACGGAACTGTGGAAATACGTCATGACCAATGGATGAAAGTACAGTGATGGTCCTATACATTAAAGCCCGAGAGGCAGCCTGGTGGGTTGAGCAGAAGCAGGCAGGTACACGCAAAGGTTAGGATTTAGGAGACCTGGGTTTCCCTCCTGGCTTTGCCCTCAACTGCCTTGAGATTTGAACAGACAATGTCTCCAGATCTCATTTGTGTTTTGTGGGATTTTTGTTCCAATTATAAAATGAAAGGGTTCAATTAAATAAGTGCAAAAATACCTCCCATGTCTAATGTCTGTGTTTCTGTGGTGTAGATTCTTTACATTTTAGTTGTCTTCACCTCAGCATACAAATCCATGGAATATGCCTAAAGACATAGGGAATAGTGTGTGAAATATTAGAACTCTACATACAAAGGTTTTTCCCATCCTGAGACCAAAGATTTTCCTTCCTTTTATCCTGCACTTTTAACATATTACTTAAGGGAATGGCGCACTGAACTACTTTCTCCATTTTATCTCTGAAATATTTGTTCTAATACTCCTTTAGCAGGTTTTTGCTTGGGTAAATAACGTGGAAGGGCAAATAACTCCACACACAACCAAGTTTACTCAGTGGCTCATGCCAACGTGTGGTGGGCAGTATTGATTTTTCAGGAGTTACCCAGCTGTTCTAACTAACATGGTTAAAGGTCGTTCTATGGTTCTCTGGTAGGAAAATGTCTGCGAGGGCATTTATTTGCCAGAGTCATTTAGCTCCTTGTATTTTTGAGAGAACCACCAGCAAATGATGACTCATTAATGGTCCTTTTTAAAACAAAATACAACTAAAAATTATACGGAAAGGAACTCTTTGTATGAAACTGTTCACAACACAATTAGCCAATAAGTTTACTTTTGTGTTTTAGATGACAACTCAATACAACGACGTCAATGAAAGTTGTTTATCTTCAGTTTTTATCTTCATTTATTTTTATACACGCATTTTATTCCATCTGGTCAGTCCTCAACCAGCTGAAGTCAGATCTTGATTCTTTTGCCTGGTTCCCACAATTCATCCAAGAGCACACAAAAAACCCACAAATGGCACTCCCCTGCGCATGAAGTGTTGCTGTTATTGCATGACTAAGCTTCGCCTATTGTGTGGACTTAGTGAGACCAGCCTTATCTCCAGTATATAATCAGATTGTAAAGGAATGTTTGCTCCATAAAGTCACGTAGAATCATTTCAGGGAATGCCCATGTTGGGAGACTAGTGTGAAAACTAAATGACGATGATGGATATGATGATAAATAAGAGACAGACCCTTTTCCTAAGACTCTCGGGTGAATAGAGCCTTGGAGGAGAAAGGCAGGCAAAGCAACTCTCACAGTACAGCCTGGTAGGAGCCATTGCAGAGGAGACACAAGGAAGGTGTAGGAGTCGACAGATACCCTGAAGGAGGTAACACCCGAACTCACACTTGAGGGATGAGAAGAAATTCATCAGGTAGAGAGAGGAAAGCCTTGCAGATATGGTGGCAAGTCCAAAGAAAAGATAGGATTAGAGAATGGGGTGTGTTGTGAGAATGGAAATACGTTCCCTATGGATAAAGCACGAAGGCATTTGTACAAAGTACAGATATGAAGCTGAAATCACAGGCAACAGAGACATGGCGTGGGGCCCTGAATGGCAAGAGTTTTTAATGAAAAAAAAGATTAGTGCCTGAAGGTACGAAAGAGTCATTGAACTTAAAGGATTTTCTTCCATACTCTCAAAATACAATTTTTATATGTACTGAAATTGATCGTCTGCAGGCTTTCCCTATTTGATTCCACCTTGCCTCTTGGCTTCCTTATTATCATCGCTGACTACCCTCTCCAGGTAGTGTTAGCAATCTAATCTAACCTCATCCTAACGTGACCTTTAAGTTTTTCACATGATTCATACAATCATAGACAAATATGTAAAAACACACAGACATACATCAATGATTTGTCATTGTTTCATAAAAATTTGTGTATGTACAGTTTTCTGCATCTTGCTTTTCTCAATGCCTCTTCAAAATTCTTTCAAATAAACTTGCATTTTTATGCCTTTATGAAATCTGAATATACCCTGTTTTCCCATATTTTATTGAGTTTATCTGTGTTTATCTGTTTATCTGTGTTTTTTCAGTTTACATACATACATACATGTTCTTACACCCTGGTGCTTACGTGATTATAGAATAAAATCTCCATTTTAATAAAGTGCAAGATTAAATTCCCAAAAGGCTGTTAACATGTATTTCTTCCAGCAGCATAGGAAAGTATTCTTTATTCCACAACTTCTCCAGCACCCTGTGCCATCATTCCTTATTGTTCGGGATAGTGTATTATGTGTCAGATGCCATCTGATTATTACATTAGAATATCTTTTCCTATATTTCGTCTCCATTTGGATGTGATCTTCTAAACAGAAACTCATTGCTTGCCCCTCCCCCCCCTTTTTTTTACTTTTTGAGAGTTCTTTTCTATCCTCTGCAATAGTAATATTTATTCAGAATCTATTGTCTATCTTTTGGCTTTGTTAATGGCATATTACCATTCAAAAGAGCAAATGTTTTTTATTTTATTATAAAGATATGGGATACAAGTCAGGATTAGGTACGTACATAATATACGTGCACGAGAAGTTTGGGCCTCCAACTGGTCCTCAATTCCCCTGGTTTAGGACCAGGTACCCTTGTGTTGTTACATCCCCCCCACCCTTCCTCCCTCCCCTGGCAGTATCCCATGACTGTTGATCCCTCCCTTGTGCTATTGTGATTGATGTTCAAGTCCCACTTAGCAGTGAGAACGTGTGGCATTCGGTTCTTTGCTTCTGTGACAGATCACTAAGAATGATTGGAAAATTGGGAAGAGTCAACTTTTGTGTGATATCTTTTCACTTATAGTATTGTGGCTTCCGATTGTGGTTAAGAATACCTTCCTTTCTTCTATATTGTACATGTAATTGCTTAAATATTCTTGCAAGATTTTGGGGGTTTATGTATTATAATTAAGTATCTAACTCATGGGGTATATATTTTATATGTAATGTAAATCAGGAATCCAGTTTCATATCCTTATAGTTAAACAGGCCAGTTAGCCAACACTATTTATTAAATGAACTACCTTTTTCCTCAACTGAATCAAAGTACACTCTTTATCACACGTAAGTTTAATATTCTAGAGTCTATTTCTGGCTCTTCAATTTTTGTCTTTGATCTATTTTTCTATTCCTAGGCCATGGTGTTTTAATAGCAGCTGTATAGTACTTTCTGTTATCAAATAAGTTGTATTCCTCTATTAACACTCTTTGTCCAAGTTTTCTCCAGCATTGTCATTCCATACAAACATCAGCATCATTCGATCCAATTCAAAAAGTCTTTTAAAAATTCTAATTAGAATTGCATTACATTTATATATTAATTCTGAGGGCAAAGATACTAGCATTTTCCACATTCAGGTTCTGTCCCTTTCTTGCTAAACTAAAGGAGCTTCAGCTAGACGTGGGCAGATGTGTATTTTGAAGACTCAGTGCAGCATCAGGGTGAAGATGGACTCAATCCAATTGCAGTCAGATCAGATGAGGAAGACCGATGTGTGGTGATTGCCACCATCCAAAAAATGATGATTCCAGGCTATAGTGACAACAGTCTGGTTGGCCAAGAAGGGATCGAATAGAGAGCTATTTTGCAGGTAGAATCAACATTAGTTGCCTTTTCTAATCAAGTTTATTGAAGTGTAATTGATACACCAAAAAACTCCACATGTAATGTAGAAAATTTGGTGAGGTTTGAACAAATGAGGCTTTGATGGAACTTATGTGGAAACTGAAGGAGGCAGAAGCGTCTAATGACAGGATCTTGGCTGGATTGTAACTGGTTTCATGTGTGTGCTATTCATGAAGAGAAGTCAGAGTAAGGTAAATGTTTCCAAGAGACGTGAACCCAATATTGGACACGTTACGTTTTGAACTAAGAATTCTATAGGTGTGGATTTGGAGCTGAGGCGGGAGATCAAGGCTGGAAATATAAAGGGGGTGACGTGGTGATAGAGCTGACAGTTGAGAGAGAGATTGCACCCCCAAACTTTGTAAAATAAGAGGATAAAAGTTGATCAAAAGAACTCTTTCACATACTCCTTAAACCGTCACATTTGACTTCGTGCTTGGCAAGGTGACAAAGGATATTTCTACATGCGAAGAAGTCAAGCTGAAGAGTAATCTTCACTCAGATCTTCCAAAATGATTAAAAGAAAAGAATTACAACCCAGGTAGCCTTAGACACTGTGATCTGAAGACGACTGGCAATAATTACGTGTTTTAACTATGGCCTTGGGGAAGCCTAGGCATTACTTAAGGCAGTTAAGAGAAAAAGATATATCCTGTCTTTTCATGAAATAAAGGCTTTCACATTTATACGCATTCAACCTACACACACACACACAGATTTATCGAAAAGCTCCTTTTCAATTTCTTCACGTTACTTTTGCTTTTTGGCGAGCTGCCATGTGTATTTCTAATGATGAGTTTCTTTAGGGAATGTGTCTCTTCACCTCCAGCGTCAATATTATCAGTATAGTCACATAGAGGTCCTGGATGGGGACTGCTTTGTTAAATGACATTTGGCAACTGGCTGATGAGATTTAGCCAATTGCCATGCCAGATACTTAACAACATAATGTGTCATGGGTGAGATGCCAGTGGTTCTTGGACCACTTCCTCTCTGTGCTTACATGCTATGGACCCGGGAGATGGCTAACAAAGTGACGCACTTTATTCATCTGTGAATATCAGCACGTGCAAAGGAAGCCTGGGAATTAGGGCTCTCCTGCCTCTGCTGGAGAAAAGAGAACGTTCTGGTAGCTTTTTTTAAATTCTACATTGGCCTCTAGGTTTATCCATATTGATCTTTCTTACATTTGCACACAGCAATCGGAATCAAAGTGTGAGATCTTTCATTTTAGTAGGTATTGGCGTCCAAACTTGAAGTAAGCATCCAGTGTGTAAGCAAGAAATGTTTTACGTTGAACTGAGATGTTATACACTGAATTACGACAGTTAAAATCCTTACTCCAAACCCAGGCTCTTTTATTGATTATTACAAGGTAACAACCTTTAAAGTTGTACTCAATCTGTTGCATATTTAATTCTATGAGCCATGCTTCTTATTCATACACTTACTTAACAAACTTCCATTAGGGATGTGCTAGGTCCAATGACCAGGCTAGGTGTGGTTCCGCCCTGATTGCCGTGTTCCATTTCCTCCTTAGTGCTTTCTTCTGTTTTCCCTTTTCTTCATACAACGTTCCCTTTCCTGGAAAGTCTGGAAGAATAGCCCCAATTTTCTTCAGAATTTGATTCAACGCTCTCATGCATTTTGTACTCGATGACTTTATCGCCATGCCATTTCAAATCCAATGTATTTCCAGAATTTTTTTTTTTTTTTGAGTTGGAGTCTCACTCTGTCACCCAGACTGGAGTGCAGTGGCCGCTCCCGGCCCCCGCAGCCTCAACCTGCTGGGCTCCGGCGATCCTTCCGCCTCAGCCTTCCAAGTAGCTGGAACTACAGGCGCGCGCTACCACGCCCGGCTGATTTTTGACTTATTGTAGGGATGAGGTCTCGCTTGCCCAGGCGGGTCTCGAACCCGCGGACTCAGGCAATCCACTCACCTCAGCCTCCCAAGGCACAGGATTACAGGCTGAGCCACCGAGCCCGGCCAGAATTTTTTTTTTAACGCCATAGACCTATTCCATGTCTGTATTTTCTTCTTTATTTTCACCAATCATTTTTTGGTTCATTTGGCAAAGATCATCTCATATTTCTGTTCTGAATTTAATTGAATTGAGTAGACATTAACTTTGAAATTTTATTTTCTATAGAACTAAAGAAAACAAATGTTTTTAGAGTCAAGTAAACAGTTAAAGCGATCAAAATTTCCTGCTTCTAAGGTCATCATTCAATATAGAAATACCTATTCTCTTCAAGGATTCTCCTGAATTTGCCTTCCCACTGGAAACTCAGCAACCATGGCATGATACCTTGGCGAAATCACTGCAGAGGCAGAGTGGCTGCACCACTCTGGTTTTCCCAAAAGGAACCAACCCATAGAGGCCCTATAAATAAAAAGGAAAGAGTGCCTTGGTGGTGAGCCCCGTGGAAATTCTACAATGTAGAATGACAGTCTCTACTGAGTCACTGAGACTATTGCCACATGTAGCCTCATCTTCCAAGCACTTAGCTCTGCCAGGCTGCATCTTAGATGTTACAAACACACATGAAGATTCCTAGCCTGAGAATTCTCACTCCAGCAGAGGACACAGACACATAAAACAAGTGGCAATCTACTTTCTAAGAACAGAAAGGGTCAATTAAGTTATCTTTTAAATAGTAGCAAAATACATCTTCTGTTTTGTTAATGTCCTATCATTGTCTTCAAATAGTAGCCAGGGATGTCTTTTAAAAGACTGTATGTAATACATAATGGAATATTACGCAGCCATAAAGAAGAACAAAATCATAAACTTTGCAGCAAATTACAGAGGGTTGGAGGCCATCATACTTAGTGATCTATCACAGAAACAAAGAACTGAATACCATATGTACTCACTCATAAGTGAGTCTTGAATATTAATCACATTGCACAAGGGAGACATCAGCAGTCGCTGAGCACTGCCAGGGAAGTGGAGAGGAGGAGTACATAACAAAGCGTAGCTGGTCCCAAACCAGAGGAAGTGAGGGCCAGTTGGAGGCCCAGACTTCACCTGTATGCAGCCTACTTATGTAGTCAAACCTTGCTTGTACCACATCTGTATATTAAAAAATAAACTAAAATAGAGTTGACCTCCACTGGATTATTTTATGTTGTGGAGTATAGTGATTGGGAGTCTGTTGATGAATTTCTTAATGAGAGCGAATAAAGAAACGAGGAGATAGAATAAAAAAACTTCAGGGCATCTGGCAGCTGGGCTGTTGTGAAGTAGCTCTCCCAGCTTTCACTTTCCAGCCACATGGACCATTCCCTATTCTGGTCTGTGTTAGTTGAGAGTTATCAAAATTCAGTAGTGGGAACCTTATTTTTTTAGCCAGATTTCTTGTATTCTAGATGATGTCTATCTCTTTAGTATCCTCTCTCACTTAGGTCCTCACTAACAACTGAAATAAAAATCGCAAATGGCACCAACATGGTTCAGCATTCACTGGTACATTTGCAAAACAATTTTATGACCATTAATTTTTTTTTTTTAGTTTTGACACATACCCTAGGCAGGACTCCATACTGTCCCTAGTGCCCAGCACCAAGCTTTGACAACAGCCTACCTATGATCAGTCCTGTTTCCTCCACATCCCCTTTCTCCAACCTCATATAATTTTGAAGTAGATCCCAGGTATTATATCATTTTTATGTTCTTTATTCCTATATGCTAATAGTTGGGGAAAGTTGGTATTATGTTTGGAGTAATTTACTTAGAAAGTTAAGAATAAAGTGCAGAAGTATATGGTTTACTCACATAAAAAGCGAGTCAAATATATCCCCTTTTTGTCAGGAGAGGACTCTGCATACCCAGCTCCAGAGAAAATATGCACATCAAGCTTATGCCATCTGCTGGAGCCTGATGATGACTAGGTATACCCATGGGAGGGTGAAGTGCGTGGGAGTATTGTCTTTGAGTATGACACAGGAGAAAAGCTGAGGCTGAGGACCACTGATCAAGGACAATAACTGATCAGCAAACTTTGGCTCGCAGGCCAAATACAGCATATTTTCAATGGGCCCCAAGCTAAGAAAAGATTCTATGTTTTTAATGGTTGACAAAATCAAAAGGAAAATAATATTGTGTGATGTGAAAATTATATGAAATTTGTGTGTTAGTGTTTATAAATAGAGGTTTAATGGAACATAGCCACACTCATTTATTTGTAGATTGTTATGAATGATAGCAGAAATGAGTAGTCATGACAGAGGCTGGATGGACTGGAAAGCTTAAACTATTTACTGTCTGGCCCCCTTACCGAAAAAGTTTGCCAAGCCCTGGTGTAGGGCATGGGCTTTGGGGTCAACCTGTGTGGGTTTACATCCTGGTCACCTTTTTTTTAACTGAATAACTTTCAGCAGATTGTTCCAATCTATGCCTCAGTTTCCCCATCTGTAAAATGGGGATCATAATAGTAGTTAACTCATATGGATGTTAGGAGGAATAAATTAGCAAATATATGTAAAGCAGTGAGACAAGTGCCTGTGACCAGTATTAGCTCATTGTTATTGTTTATTTATGCTAGAGTTTCTCAATCACTGTAAGACTGTAACTTCCTGTCTAACATGAAGATGACAAAAACCACCTAGAAGGTTACTGGGGGGATTAAATGCAACCATGGGATTGCAGTTTCCACACAACTCCTGGCACACAGATGGAACCCTGCAAAGGCTTCCCTGATATTTCCAAATATTTGAAAGACTTTTTTATATGACTCTATCAACTCATGGGCAAAAACATCTGCTGGCACAGTCTGTTCTCATCTCTCCCTTGCTCCTGGCCAGATGTAGAACAGCCAAGAGCTACGCTGCCCTACAGTATAGCATTCTAAGTCCATGTGCTGATAGCTTCATTTCCAGTGTCTCCTGGGTCATGTTTGTGACTCAGTGAAATAGAGTCTCAGGGCAGCTGTAAACATGATGTGGATGAACTTCTTACCACTTCCCAACCCCTCTGACTGCAAAAATGAAATATAAGGAAAGTGAGGGGAAGGGGCTATATGTGTCCTGTATGCCATGTCTATTTCAATGGAACTATTTTTTTTGAAGGAATAAAAAATTATGCTAGATTATATTGATATGATAAGCATTTTCTTACATTGTATACAATCTCACTTGGTTTTTACCTGTGGGGAGGCGGGCGGAGAATTAGGAGAGGATAAAAATTGTATTCCCTAGAAAAGGAATATTAAAATCCATTTAATAAAAAACTCATATTAAACATTAAATTGCATAGAGTGCTTTAGTCCCCTTTGTTTATAGTTAAGCACGAGAGATATTTTAAATTGCCAAATAAATTCCTTTATGAAAAAAATACGACCTCTGTATGTATCTTTCTTCATCCTTTCCTTTTCTTCCTCCTAGCTCTCTCCTTTTCCTTTCATATTTTTTTTTCTTGTCCTCTGAATAGATGGAAAAAAAAAAACATTTGATAAAAGCCAATGTCAATTCCTGATAAAAATTCACAGTAAAATTCCTCTACTGGATAAAGGGTGCTTCCATTGTTTCAACAAATGCAATACTTAATGATAAAATCTTACTTTAAGTGATTAAATGATAAAATAATCACTTTAGAATACTAAACTAGGGTACCCACTGTCTTGGCTTGTAATCAACAATACACAGGTGGGCCTTGCCAGTGCAATAAGACAAGAAAAAAAAAAAAAGATGAAACAAAAGTGTTGTTTTTCACAAAATAATGCCTGGACAGAATGCTCAATGCCTTCTTCTTCTTCTTTTTTTAATAACCACTTTAGTGAGGTACCCTCCTTCCCTATCTTAAAAATCACATGATGGGGGTGGTGTCTGTACTTGAAACATGGCACCTTGTTTCTGAGTTTAGTATTGACCTTGTCCAGTTTGTTCTGGCAGCTGAATTGTTGGACTAGGAAGCCTCTCTGCAGGTTGTGTTCTGTCATCTTTCTGTAAAGCCTGAAAGCATCTCTGGTATTGCATTTGCTAGTTCTCTGTGTAGCTATTTAACTAGAATCTGGAAACATTTTCCCTGAGGGCTCTCTTTAGACAGCAGTAAAATGTAGCTGGAGACATACTGAGTAAATGGAAAAGAAAAATCAAATTAGGTCAAGAATTTTTTTTAATCTCCTGTTCTCACAGAAGCCCTCAAGGAGAACACCATAATTCATACTTCACTCACATGGAGTAGGTATAAAGCCTCCCTCACAAATCCAGTAACCTGTAAAGTGTTCTGGTTTTGAAATTGCACCTGCTTGCATTGCTGAATCATAATGCTAAATCATGCAGCAACCACTTCTGGTCCAATCGTTTGTTACTTCAGAATGTCAGATTGTCAGAGAATAGCCTGATGTTTACTTCCAAATGGGCACTGTTTTAGGAATGCAGTGTTAATTACAATCTCATGTAGCAGGGCTGTACTCAGCCTGAAGAGGGGCCAGCATTTGCATTGTTACATACATCTTATAGCTGTGCAGAAAATGCTACCTGACTGGATCATGTGAAATAGGCAGCAGAGTCAGCAGAACCTTAGAAAAGATGACACAGCAAGTGGAACAGAGGTGGAACATCCCCTATACTGCCAACGCTCCCTGTCCCTTTTAAAGCAAAATAACCCAGTTAGTGTTTGCCCTTCAACCTACTTATTCTGTGACCCAGCAGCTTTAACCACTAAAAAAAGGAGAGACAGAGAGTGAGAGAGACTGTCTCAGAGTCTCTGAGCCCAGAGACTCTGAGATGCACACAGTATTATCTGAGACCAAGTCCTGCTCCCACCCGGAATCCCTGTCTCCTCACTGGCTGTAATCTAGTTTGTGCCACCAACCTGGCATTTCCAGCCCAAAGCAGGAGCCATTTAGAGGCATTCAGAGGATGCTCAGGAGACTCTCTCTCTCTCTCTCTCTCTCTCTCTCTCTCTCTCTTTCTCTGTCTCTCTCTCTCTCTCTCTCTCTCTCTCTGTGTGTGTGTGTGTGTGTGTGTGTGTGTATTCAGTATGCTAGTGGTGCAGCTCTGACGTAAAAAAAATTTTTTTTAATCCTCCTCTGGGCATAAATGCTCAGGAGCCAGGTACTAGACAGGGGGCATCCTGAAGGGTACTGT
>CAUYQG010161911.1:0-44932 GCA_963574415.1 Tarsius wallacei | reverse complement strand
AATAGGTATTTTACAAAAGAGGATAGGTAAATGGCCAATAAACATATAAAAAGGGGTGGATATCATTAGTCACTAGGGAAATGCAGATTAAAACCACAATGAGACCCCACCATACACAGGACAAAATAGGTAAAATGGCGGGAGTAGGGGGAATAGTAGCAGAAGTAAGTATTGGCACCTGGAATTTTCATTTACCATCCTGGAAAATAAATGGTGGTATAATCATAAAATGAAGTACTATACATCAATGAAATGGAACAAATTAATGCTATACACAATAAAATGGATAAATCTCACAAACCTAATTTTGATAGAAAGAATCCAGATAAACATTACCACCACATGCTGAATGAGTCACTTTATAGAAAGTTCAAACACAGACAAGATGAATCTAAGGTGATAGAAGGGACGTCATGAGTGGGAAGAAGCAGAGAAACTTCTAGAGCTGGAAATGGTCTTCACCATGATCTAGATCATGGTTACACCAGAGCATTCATTTTGTAAAAATTCATCCAACTGCACACTTATGATTTGTGTACTTTTTGTCAGCATGTTCTATTCAATTCAGAAGTTTACTTTTCTGGGACAGGCACGGTGGCTCATGCCTATAATCCCAGCACTTTGGGAGGCCAAGGTGAGAGGACTGCCTGAGCCCATAGGTTCGAGACCAGCCTGACAACTTGGTGAGACCTCATCTCTACAATAAATCAAAAAATTAGCTGGGTGTGGTGGCACATGCCTGCAGTTCCAGCTACTTGGCAGGCTGAGGCGGAAGGATCACCTGAACCCAGCAGGTCGAGACTGCAGTGGCCGTGAGCGTGCCACTGCACTCCAGCCTGGGAGACAGAGTTAGGCTCCAACTCAAAAAAAAAAAAAAAAGAAAGAAAGAAAGAAAAAAAAGAGTTCATTTTTTTAAAGAAAGAGCCTACCTTTAAAGACAATTATCTTAATTCAGATCAGAAGTCCTATTTCAAAATTTAAAAGCTCAACACTGAATCTTGCTCTCTCTTTTCATTCTGCTATAACAGTCCTAAGCTCCCCCAAGCATTGGATGCCTCTGGCTGGATAGAAGGATCATGTAAAAGGAAGTACAAAAAGGAAAAGAACATTAATATATTTCAAAAATATTATCTGTGTTATATTTTTTGTAAAGCCCAGAATCAAAAGAACAGAAACAGCTGTGAATTAAAACTGTGATATAATTCTTCAAGATAATGTCAAAAATATTTTTGAGAGGATATGCTTTGTGGTAATGAGGATATTTAAAAATAGACATTCTATATGGTATTGGTACATGCATTCTGAAGGGAAATTTGAGGGGAAAAAAAACCTTTAAAAAGTATATACTATTTGACCTAACAATGACATTCCCAAGAATCTGATTTAAAGAAAAGAGGATCTTTGCAGGGATTTACCTACAAAGCTTTTCTTCGCAATATTTTTTTAAATGTAAAGAAATATGGGAAAGAAAATCAATTCAATAGTAGAGAAATAAGATAAAATTATAGAAAAAAGTATTG
This sequence comes from Tarsius wallacei, assembly GCA_963574415.1. NCBI lineage: Eukaryota > Metazoa > Chordata > Mammalia > Primates > Tarsiidae > Tarsius > Tarsius wallacei. The sequence continues at coordinate 43,412 of CAUYQG010161911.1, read as the reverse complement.
AGAAAGAATAATGTTCATACTTTATTTTTACTTTCTTTAAAAAAATTGTTGTTTTTAATTGACAAATAAATAAATATTAAAAAAACCTCCCTCTTTTTGAGGAGAGAACCCCCTCAGAATGGAATTATCTTTTGGAGGGCAGCCCCCTGTCGTACACTCGGAATTTTTTCCTCCAAATCAAACAGTCAACCAAAGTTTTTATCTGGAAGTTTTGAGAAATTGTGTCACAATTTGCAGAAAAAAATGTCTTAAGTTGTGGCAAGCAGGTAACTGGTTCCTCCACCATGACAATGTATCTGCCCATATAGTGCTGAGTGTTCAGCAGTTTTTGATCAAAATTAGCATGACTCCAGTGCCCCAACCTCCCTATTTACCCCATCTTGCCCCAGCAACTTTGTTTCCCTGGATGAAAAAAAGTCCTCCAAGGGAAACTTTTTGCCAATGTGGAAGAAGTGAAACAAAAAACAGCAGAAGCACTAAAAGGCATCCAAATTGCTGAGTTCAAAAACTGTTTTGAGCAGTGGGAAAAGCATTTCAATAGGTGTGTTGCATCAAATGGAGAGTATTTTGAAGGTGACTGAAGTTTAAACATGCAAGAATAAATTCACAATTTTTAAAAAATAAATTCCGGATTTTTTTGGATCCCTCTCATATTTATGGAGTACTATGTGATGGATATGTGTACACATTGTGGAAAGGTTCTATTAAGCTAATTAACACATCTATCACCTCATATACTTATCTTTTTTGTAGTGAAAACATTTAAAATCAATTTTTTCAAAACAATTTTAAGTATACAATTCATTATTATTAGCTGTGGTCACTATGCAACAGACCTTGAAAATGTGTTCCTCCTGTCTAACTGGAACCTAGTACCATTTGGTCAACTTCTCCCTATTGTCCATCTCCCCGCCTCCAACCTCTGATAATCACCATTCTACTCTCTACTTCTGTGAATTCAGCCTTTTTAGATTTCACACATAAGACAAATCTTGTGGTATTTGTCTTTCTGTGCCTAGCTTATTTCACTTAGCATAATATTCTCCAGGTTCATCCATGTTGTCACAAATGGCAGGATTTCCTCCTTTTTAAAACTGAGTAGTAGTCCATTGTGTATATATAACACATTTTCTTTTTGTTTTGTTTTTTATTTTTATTATAAAGATGTGGGGTACATTTCAGGGTTTGGTATATAAACATTGATCATGCAGGCACCCTTGTTGATAAGGTATGCCCCTCCCTCCCCTAGCAGTTTCCCTCAACTGCCAATTCCACCCCACCTCCCCTGACAGTTTCCCACGATTGCCAATCACTTTCTTGTAGTATTATAGCTGTTCAAGGTCCTTTTATGAGTGAGAACATATGGAACTCTGTTCTTTGTTTTGTGATAAATCAGAGTATGATCGACTCCAAATCCATCCAAGTTGCTGCAAAGTTCATATGTTTGTCCTTCTTTATGGCTGCATAATATTCCATTGTGTATATGCACCACATTTTTTTTATCCAATCCAGCTTCAATGGGCAACACGATTGGTTCCATGTTTTTGCTATTGTGACTAGAACTGCAACAAACATACGTGTGCAGGTATCTTTTTTATAGAATGATTTGAGTTCCTCCGGGTATATTCACAACAGGGGAATTGCTGGGTCATATGGAAGGTCAATTTCTAGTTCTTTCAGGAATCGCCACACTGTCTTCCAAAGAGGTTGTACTAGTTTGCATTCCCACCAGCAGTGTAGAGGCATCCTTTTTTCTCCACATCCTCACCAGCATCTTTTGTTGTTTGTTTTATTAATGATGGCCATCCTTACAGGGGTTAGGTGGTATCTCAATGTAACACATTTTCTTTATCAATTCATCCATTGATGTTCACTTTAGGTTGATTCCACATCTTGGATATTGTGAATAATGCTACAATGCTTATACTTTGTTATACATAAGAAAAAGCAAGCCATTAAACACAAGTAGACATCATAGGATTCTACTGTGTTAATATGCACTGAAGAAAAAAGTCCAGAAATGTACACAGTTCTAGGAGGAGAAATTGCCTCTGGATGGCAGAGTCATTCGTTCATTTATTAAGTCCTGTCTAACAGGCCCGTGTCAGGGAACAGGTGTACGAAGACAGACATACACTCTGCCATTATGGAGATTAAAACCGGGAAGAAACTTCACCCATCTCACCCCTTTAGAAGGCTCCAGAGCAGAGATCCCTAAACCATCACAGACATGAGTTGTTCAAAGTATTCACAAGCAGGAAATGAAGACATTTTTAATCTGAAGTTTCCCAGCTACAATTTAAGGACATTTCCTCTGGCTGTTTGCTCAGCAAAGGTGAGAAAGAGCCAGTCACCTCCCTTCTGCAGTTGCTCCACTCTAGAAATGGAAGTCAATTTAAAACTGTTAAATCATTTCTAGGAGCCAAGAGGATCATGGTGTCATTTTTGTTTGAGTTTGCATTTATTTTACATGCTAAGGCCAGCCTCGAAATAGAAAAAGAGCAGAGCAGAGGCATAATTAAAATGAGAAGTTTTAGACTGAGATTCATGCTTGCTGATTTTATTTATTCTTGATCTGTGCACCCATGGCATAATACTGCTATACCTTTAAGCACACCGGAATTATAACTTAGTGGTTAAAAGCAGAGGCATTGGGACCAGGTTTCCTGGGTTCAAATGCTAAGTCTGTCATATTTTAGTTTTGTTACCAAAGGCAACTTACTTAAGATTGCTGAGCTTTAGTTTCCTCACCCATAAATTGGAGGTAATAATAGTAAATACAGAATGCCCTTGTGAGGATTAAATGTGAGAATGTAAAGTTATGGTGACAGGGTATGCCTGGAAAAAAGTAAGTTCTTGAAAATCATTTATTATAATTGCATTCTCAATATAAAACAGAAATGTAAACAATTTCTGCAAATACTTAAGTCCCAATAGGCTCAAATTAAGGGGCCAGCATGGTCTACCTGAATATGTCTGAAGTTTGAGCATATAATGGTCTGGTTAACTTGTTCAATTTAGATAACAAACATGGATTATTAAAACACTTTTCTTTACCAAAAAAAAAATCTTTGTTTTCCTTTGAAAAGATGTCCTCTGTTTTCCACTTCATATGTGCCACTGGAACATCAATTTCCAGGATCCCATGCTGCTCAGCACCAACCTAAGCCCATACTTTCCTGGAAACTCCTGTCTGATTGTAGCTTCAGAGGAGCAGGATGGTGCAAAGACTGCTTGGAAGTGATGTAGACACTGAAGAGGTCATGTTTGACAATTATTTTTGCCCTGCCAGTCCCCAAGCTCATGGATTATTTACATAGCGCTTTACAACTGCTGGATCAGATCATATAATTCTCTCTCCAGGTGTCATGGTTGGTTAGATAACTCTAGTTATAGCCTCACTCATTTAAGTCACAATAATTCCATATGCACAAAAAGCATGGAGCCATGTGAAGCTGGGGAGGTTTAGAAATTGCTCTGCCAAAAATCTATGGTCACTGCATTCAGTATAATCAAGAGCCCATCTCCTCTTTCTTAAGCATCAGAAGATAGGGGAGGGAGGGAGGCAAGGAGGGGAGGAGGGAGGGAGTGTGGAAGGAATCTCATGATTCCACATGCCCCTCTATCTCTTCCCCATTTCTTTGTTTTCCTGTTATAGGAAATGAAGAAATGGAGTAAACTCCTCCATCTTGGATAGTCAAGGCCTTTGTTCCCATTCCTTCTTGAACTGTCTTCAGTCAGACTTTCAATTCCACCACACTACAAAAGTGTCTCCCTCCATACTGTTAAAAGCAGTGATCAATTCTGATCCACTCTGACCCACTGGCCATATTGACACAATTGATCACCCCCTTTCTTGAAATGCTCTCTTCACAAGCACTTTCTCTGGTTTCCCCACAATCTTGTTGCCCACTCTTTCTCAGCCTCCTTCTTTGTCTTCTCTTCCTTTTCCCAACATCTAAGTATCAGGATACCGGCGTGAGCTCCTCTGATGCTGTGGCTTTAAATGCCGTCTTTAAGCTGAGGATTCTCAGATATGTGTCTCCAGCCCTGACTTCTCATCTGAGCTGCAACTGCCTGATTAATTAACATCTTCGTTTGATTGCCGCCACTCCCCACACTGGTTCTTTAGTCATCCTTCTTCATTTTAGTAAATCGTAGCTATGAGATCTAAGAACCTTGATGTCATCTTGACTTCTCTCTTTCTCTCAAATCTCTCATCCAAGTTATTATCAATTTCTCTTTTTTGTTCTTGCAAAATGTAGCCCGTGTCCAATTACCTCTCAGCCTCCACTGTTCTCACCCTAGTCCAAGCCACCATCATTTCTCCCACGGATTGCTCAATAGCCCCAACCAGTATCCCGGACTCCATTCTTGCCTCTCTATAGTCCATTCTTCACACAGTGTGATCAGTTTAAAATGGCCATCAAATTTTGCCATTCCTCTGCTTAGAATACTCCAAAAGCTTCCAGTTACATGTAAGATAACTCATAATGTCTCATCCTGGTTTATAAAGGCTCTACATTATCTCATAGGCATCATCTCCTCACTTACTTTACTCCACATGGGCCCTCCTTCATTTCTTCCAATATGCCAAGCCTATTTTTGCCTCAGGGCCTTTGCACCTGCTGCCCCTACCCTGGATGCTCTTTATATATCTATGGGGCTGACTCTCCCAAACATTCAGGTCTGAAATCAAGTGTCACCTCTCAGCCCTCAGAAAGGCCTTCCAAATCACCTCTTACTTAACACCCCTTTCACCATCACTATCACCAAGTTTTATTTTCTTGTGGTCACCACTACTAAATTCATATATTCATTTGTATGTTTCCTTCCTGACTCCCATGAAAACATTCAGTTTCTTGTTATTTACTTCTCCATCCTCACATCTAGACCAAAGCCTGCAACATGAACTTATTGAGTGGATGAATAATACATATTTTGCTTGATGGACCATGAAATATCCAGGCGGGAGAGTGAAAATTAATTTGAGAGGTACCCCTTCACCCCATGGAAATGATGAGCAGAGAGGGGAAGATGTGAAGGTGTTGTGAAGTATGTGTTCACTTTCTACCTCCCTGAGCTCTGACCCTGCCAAGGAGAGCACCTCTTTGGGGGCTCTCTTAGGAGGCGGATGAATTTGTCTGGAGAACACAGCTCAGGGCCCATGGACTTGTGCTGGCTTCAGAGGTTACACAGTCAGTCCAGACCAGTATTCAAGGTGCTCTTGCACAGGCTTGTGTCCCCAGTACAGCTCTGGGACCCTTCAAATACATCACCATGTCTCTCATTCTTCAAGATCTCTTCTCTCTTTCTCTTCTTCCCCAACATCACTGGCTAGTATTAGTGCGTTTTTCACTCATCTGGAACGGTGTGAATGACTACTGTACCTGCTGTCTGGACTCTCTGCTCCTGAACCCAAAGGAATCATGTTAGTTTGGAACCTTAAAAAAAAAAAAAAAAAAGAATCATCCTATATACATAAACCCATCTTTTAATCTGTGGCAAATCACCATCTTGTTGGTCCTTTCTCTCTCACAAACATAAAAATCTGGTTTGAAAGCAATCAAGAAGTAAAAAAAAAAAAAAAAATCTGAGAAATCAATGCTGGAAGAGTTCACCTTCTATTGGCTCAACCGATAGTTGTGGGTAACTCTAGGTGATCTCTAGTAAATTAAGGTGAGAATCTGAATGATTAGCAAAGATTGTTGAGGATGGTGAGAGACAAGTCCATTGTTTTCATAGTTCCTTCTTTCTTCCCTTTCCTCTCACCAATGATTGTGGGATAAATATATCAGGAAAAAAAACTAGATTGAAAAAAGAAAAAAATCATTTATTGCAGTTTTCCTGACTGTGTTCCATCTTCTCTTTCTTTCTCATTCCAACATGTTCAAGTAAAACTGTTAAACTTCCAGATGAAAAGAAACTTGTAACATCTTATAAAAGTACCTACCTTCCTCAACAAATGCCCCCACTTGTGACCATGTGCATTAATGATTTCATGTAAATTTGTACATACTAGTTTGCACTCTAGTAGTAGATGTTCAATAAATTTACAAATGGATGAATTTTTTAAAAGCATTCATGAGGCTTAACAGAAGCTCTTTTGGCAAAGTGGAATCACAAAATCAGATCTTAGGGGATTATTGTTGCAAGGTGAAACATTTTTTAACAGATAAACTACTGAACCAATGAAAAGCCAGAGTCATCAATTAGTGTCTCCTTTAGATAGTTAACTCATTCCAACAACATTTTATTGCAGTCTTCTGTGCAATAAACTTATTACTCACATTTTAAACTCTAGAACCAGATACTTTTAAAGACAAAAAAATGAGAGACAAGAAGATACAGCTTTCCACCGAGGACATGCAATTGTGGAACCTCAGGACCACATCTAAAGGACATCAATCAAAACCATTATATATGATCTTAAGCACCAAGCTTGAACCTTCATTACTATATTTTAACTCATGCTACTTTAGAACAGTGATAGCTACCAAAATCTTCCTTTTGGCGGTATTCACTGATAAATTCTTAAATATAACTGAAGCCAGAAGTTTCAGGACAAATAAAAGAAAGGGTTGCTTTACACCCTTATAGAAAAACTCAGGGCCAGGAATAGTGGCTGTAATCCCAACACTTTGGGAAGCTGAGAAGGAAGGGTCCCTTGAGACCAGGAGTTCAAGACCAGCTGGTCAATATAGCAAGACCCCATGTCTCCAAAAAGTAAAGAAAATTAGACAGGCCTGGTGGCAAATGCCTGTATCCTCAGTTGCTTGGGAGGCTGAGGCAGGAGGATCCCTTGAGCCCAGGAGTTTGAGGCTAAGATGAGTTATGATCACACCACTGCACTCCAGCCTGGGTGACACAGTAAGACTCTGTCTCTAAAAAAGAAAAGGAAAAAAAAACAGAAAAAGAAAAGAAAAAAAAAACCTATAGAAGTGTCATACCTGCAGAAAGTATCATGTGAAAATATTATTAGGTGGAGTGGGGCTTTTGATTTAGTCATAGATTGGATTATAAACCCCTCAACTTTTGAAGCTAACATCATAGAGATTCCTACTAAAAAAACTCTTGGTGTCACAAAGACTTAAACTAACTTTGGATCCAGGAAAACAATTTTTATGAATTATATTTCATGAAAAAAAATCGCTTCATCTTTAATAAGGATCCAAAAAACTCTTTTAATGGAACTGAGTAAATTCAAAGTTGTAAGTAACATCTTCTTCCTTCATTCCACAAACATTGAGTATATTCCCTGTCTATGTTAGGCTGCATGCTTGACTTTGTATCATGTTTTACAAATACATCATCTCACTTGATCCTTCTAACAGCCCTGTGGGATTACTAATATTATTATTTCCACTTTACAGTCAAATAAACAGAGGTTTGGAGAATTTAAGTGCCCAACATCAGAAAATAAGAAACAGCGCTCATTCTTAACCCACAGTTTTCTCATGGAATTGGATATCTTGCTTAAAACCATGTAGCTACTAAGTCCCAAAATAAAATCTCCACCAGATTTTAAGTCACAATAATTTAGATTTTCCATGTTCCTTTCAACCAATCAAAGCCTGAGTGGGTCCAGAACAAAACCACAACCCTTTACAGCATGGTTTTGTGAGTTGTCCCTCTCTAAATGAGACATGTTATTTTGGGCAGTCTCATGTGATGAAAGAGATAATGGGCTCTCTGGGCGGTAATAAAAACAAATCACTACTTTAACAGTAAGTAAAATAGAAATTGAAACTTTTTTTTAAAATGAGATTTTCTGATTTCACAAATGAGCCATTGAGAAACTTTGGGTTTTATATCTCAATGTTATTTTTCCTGTTCCTTAAAATAATAACATAGCAATGTATAAAGTTCGGGGGCTCATTTTAACAAAGTAGATGAAAAACTCACATTCTCTTTCAGAACTTGTGCTTTCATATACAGGATGAAAAGTAGGGAAATAAGGGAAGGAGGTGCTCTGGACTGGGCAGGCCCTCCAGCTCCAAGAGGCAGGGCAGGGCAGGCTGAAGCAAGGCCCAGCCAGCACTGCCCACAGAGCCCATGGGGGAGCTAGGGATTCATGGTCACAGGCAATCCTGGGAAATCCACAGGAAAGCTTGGGTGTTTGGGGCAGAGCATCCTTGAAGCTGTGCTTTTTTGAGGCAAGGCTTTTTTGTTGTTTGGGGTTGTTTCTGTATATGTGTGTGGAGGGTGAAGATCAAGGTGGCATGTGACCAATCAACAGAGATCAAGAGTGAAGATCTGAGGGGGGAAGAGGTCGCTTTCAGCAGGTCAGTCAGAAAAGTCTGTTTGGGCACATGTAGCTAACGAATGAGGAGTGAAATGAGACAGCACAGGGAAAGAGCCACTGGCAGTTTGTGAGCAGAAGAGTGTCAAGAAAAGGGAAGAGACAGAGATGTGACCCTATTTTCAAGCTAAGAAGTTTGCCTGCCACAGTAGTAGGGATGCTGGCAGAAGACAGACTCCTGGACCAGAGACAAAAGACATTATGACCAGAGCACAGCAAAGCAGCATCAGCATCAGCATGCATGCATCCATTTCCCTGGCTCCCAAGTTCCCTGGGCAATATGGAATGGACCCTCACAGATGCCCACACATGCATGGGTTACACTATGGGAAAGGAACCCTGAGCTTGGGGAACATTAATCTTTTATAACAGGCAGTAAGCATGAAGGCCCTTAGCTAAGGAGGAAGACAGTAGGCTGTTTACCCTACAAATATCTTGAAAAGATAGTCAAAAACGAAGAACCGTCAGTGCCTCTCTTGCAAGGTACACAGAAATGCAAGAGACTCAGGGAGAATTGTCACCCAACAAAGAGCTGTCTCCTGGGTGGTTCTACAACTAGTTCATCAGCTGTGGCCACTAAAAAGGACAACGGTGACCCAATAATAATGTGCTTTCTGAAAAGCTAGACAAGAAGGAAAGAATCTGTCTTATGTTGGAGCTCTCTAAAAGCAGACTTTAAGGTGAAGATTCACATGCAAATAATTTATGAAAGAAATTATCCCATAAGAAATTATCCCATAATCCTGTAAGAAAAGGGGGAAAGCCACGCAAGGATGGAATTTTAGGCAAAGTTCTATGACAGCTTCAGTCTGATCCTGAAGGAAAACTGGAGTGTAGTTTATGCCTCAGAGCTGTCCTGACTCAGGGAAAGTCATCTGGGCTCTCAAACTCCCATGCCTTTCAGTCACTGGGGAGGCCACCATGGAGTGGAGGGATGTGGACCCCAGGCACTTATAATTCTGTGCATCAGGAAAAGCAGCACCAGCACCCTTTAGGCAGGGCCTTGCAGAAGAGGAACATATTAAGGACATGGGAAGCAAAAGCAGGCAGAAACCAGGGCAGAGGCACAGATATGGCCGGGGGCCTGAGGTGATCTACTTGGGGCCCAGAATCACTTAAATCCACTCACATCTCACATGGATTCACTTTATGCTATTCCAAATGATGGGTGGCCAAAATTTCTGGGAAAAAACTTACAAGAGGCAGGTTAGTGGGGTGAGTGGTAGCTGATCTCAAGCTCATCACTGGCATTCATTATCCCATGCCTCTAGTATCCATTCTAGATTTTCCCTTTTTAGTTATCACTGCAGCTTGCCTGGTGAAATAAAGTGGACCTTCATCTCTGAGGGATCTGAGCCCAGTTACCCCTATTTTATCAAACTGTGGTGGTTGTAAATGCCTATTCACAGTGAAAAATAACCATGGGCCAGGCTCAGTGACTCACACCTATAATCCTAACACTTTGAGAGGCCGAGATGGGAAGATCACTTGAAGCCAAGTGTTTGAGACCTGACTGGGCAACATAGAAAGACTCCATCTCCATAAAGAAAGAGAGAGAGAGAGAGAGAGAGAGAGAGAGATAAAGTCAGTCATGGTGGTAAGCATCTGTAGTCACAGCTACTTGGGAGGCTGAGGGGAGAGGCTCACTTGAGCCCAGGAGTCTGAGGCTGCAATGAGCTATGATTACACCACTGTACTCCAACCTGGGTGACAGAGCAAGACCCCATCTACACATAAGTAAATAAACAAATAAGTAAAATTAAAAATTGACCATGGAAGCACCAAGACCAAGCCTACTGGATCCCTTGGATCCACTGGTATAGTAGCAACCAGTTCTATGACAGCTTCAGTCTGGATAGTGGATCAACCCTCGTGATGATGAGGGTCAATTAGCCCCAGCAGTATTGTAACTTCTTCCTTTCCTTATTTGTCTACTGTCACAAGGACCCCTAAATGATCAGGTGGCAACCATAACTTTATTGTGAAAGGAAATCTTACTGTATCCCTTACTGTATCCTCTGGGAACCAGGATGTCTAGATCTATAGAACCTGAAGTTTTGTGACTATATGCACATTATCCTGCTTGCTTTGCTATAAGTGAGTTCCTAAGGCTGAACTGTAAACTCACGGACACTTCCAGTTTTCTGTCCTGGCAGGCAAAGTGACTCCAGTAGTCCAGGAGCAGATTTTCAAAGAGTCACAGGTTCAGGTCATTAGATGCAAAAGCACACTGAAACCAGGGGAGGGGTACAGGGAAAGGGCACAAGAGAGCCGAGGGGATCTGGGTAGGGTCCCAACAGTGTTTACTACAAATCAAATCAGAAAGTTCCAGGCAAGTTAATGCTTCAAGTAGCTTGTAATCTTCTATCCTTCATTCATTCAACAATGAGTACCTACTATGTGCTAAGTGCAATGCTAGGTGCTAATGGCACAGAGATAAATCACACACTGTCCATTCACCCAGAGAGTTCACAGGTCAGTGCAAGAGACAGACAAGTAAACTCATGTGTGCTATTTTGATGAGAAGGAGCACCAGAGGGAAGCAAGGAGTGATTGAGAGTCAAAGAGGTTTCACGGAGGAGGTAACTTCTTAACTAGGTCTGACAGATGAATAAGAGTTCACTAGCCTAAGTATCAGCTCCAGGAATGAATAAGAGAGGGACAGAAATGCCATGCAAATCTACATCAGGCATTGTGGCTCATGCCTATAATCCCAACTTTTGGGAGGCTACTGCAGGAAGATTGCTTGAGCCCAGGAGGTAGAGACTGCAGTGAGTTATGATTGACAGAGTGAGACTCTATCTAAATAAATAAATAAATAAATAAATTTTTAAAAAGAAATTCCATGCAAATCCATCTAAAATCAAAGCGTTCACACATGGCCCTTTTGGGAACTATGAGCAGACATGTGTACCATGGTTAATATTGTGGCATTTGCTCAACAAGCTCAACTTCTAATGGGAGCACAGGTCCCCCTGTGTGCATCCTCAATTCTGCCAGGCAGAGTAGGAAAACAGCATGAGTCAAGGTCAAGGGTACTTCAAGGCCCTGATAACAGGTGATAAAGCACTCAGTGAAAAGAGTGAAGACGTTAAAAGCTGTTACTGCTTTTAATTCTCTTAAAAATGGTAATAATAGTACCATTCTGCGAATCTGTCTCTCGGTCATTTCCTCTCCCAGGGATTTTCCTGTGTTATGTTGTTTATCTCTTCTTCCTGCCTTGAGTTCTGAAGATAAGATCAAGATTTCTAGATCTTAAGGTCAAGCAAAAATCAGGAGAACCACAGAAAGAAAATCCAAAACTTCCCTAGAGCTCCCCAAAAAGGAGAGCTAGGCTGGACCATATGGAAATTGCAAAGATTCTTTCTCCTGCTCTGGTCCAAGGTTTAAACTAAAATCAGTCTTCTTTGAGTTTTTATTTAACTGTTGAACTCATACAGTCTTGGTTCATTAGCTCACATTCCGTATCAGCCAGGATTTCAGCAGAAAGCAGACAGCACAAAGAGACAGCATGTCTTCAGGGCCTTGGGGGCAAACAAGGCCATGTGTCGTTAGTCATAACAGATACAAATTCCAAGCAACACATTAGTCAGGCTGTTCCCCAACCAATATAATGGTTGTTGAGAAAAGAAAAATGCCAGAGCCAAATACCACATACTGCCTAGACCCTGAAGGCCCACCACATGACACAATTTCAGGGGTACAGACAATATACCTTCTCTGACCACAAACTGTACCCTGAACTTCACAATTTTCACAATTCCTTTGTCCACAAATGCACAATCCTTTAAGTCTTACCTAAAGTATGTACCTCAACAAAAATAGACTTAATAAGCCTAAATGAATGAATGTTTAGTCAACATTTTTTAGCAAAGTTTTTTAATTATCTGCTCTAATTTTTTTTATTAAGTCCACAGTGCTAGATATTCATTGTGGTCAACAAAAGAGGCATGTCACCCACCCTCATGGACTTTAGACAAAAAATAAGCAAATATATAGATATATGATAACAAATTAAGAAAAAGTATAGGTTGTTATGTGTGATATTAAGAGTGGATAGCAGGAAGTAGTCTACTTCAGATTGGGTGTTCAGGGAAAGCCCTCCTAGCCAAGGCCTGATGGGTCAGTAGGCGCCCTCCAGTTATCAAACTGGGAGAAAAGCATTCACTGCAGAATGCACAGCTTATGCAACACATAAACAAGGAAGACTTAGGGAGTCTTGGGAATGAATAAAGACCAACATGGCCAAGGTACAGTGAAAAAAAGGAGATAGCCTGGCTCGGATCGACTGTTGGGTTTATTCTAAATGCATTGAGATGTTTGAAGAGAATGGCAATGATTTGATTTAGAGTTTATTTGTTTTTAAGACCTCTCTGGTTGCTGGGTAGAGAATGGATTTTAAAGGTGGCAAGAGTAATGTCTTCATCCATTTTATGTTACTATAATGGACTATATGAGGCTAGGCAATTTATAAATTTGACTCATGATTCTGCAGGCTGTACAAGAAGCATGGCGCCAGCATCTGCTTCTGGTAAGAGCTTCATGGCCCTAGACTCATTGTAGAAGGTGAAGGGGAGCTGGTGTGTGCAAACATCACATGGTGAGAGAAGCAAGGGGGGCGGGGAGGTGCCAGACTTTTTAAACAACTAACTCTTAAGGGAAATAATAGAGTAATAACTCATTCACATCCCCAGTCCCTTCCTCCATGGCTTCCCACCACCACTCCCTCCCTCCACCCTCTCTGCCCAGGGAGGGTATTAATCTCTTCAATCTAGTCATGAGGGATCCAACTCCATGGTCCAAACACCTCCCACTAGGCCCCACCTCCAGCACTGGGGATCAAACTTCAACATGAGGCTTGGAGGGACAAACATCCAAACTGTGGCAAATAGACTTGAGAGATTTAGGCTTGAACAGCAGATAATTCCACTCCACTCCTCAAGTCCAGGACCATCAAAGTGAAGTTTTCGCTGCATCATCCATTTACTTGAGTTGGTCACACCCAAAGGAGTGTGACTAGGACAAGGGGCAGCCGCTTTATTTGTTGTCATTTCCAAGTGTACCCTTGGAATCAAAATGGGAGCTAAACACAGAAACGTGATGCCAAAGCCACCCACTTACGAATGAGTGAATGAGAGTTTACCTAACAGACACTACTTTATTACCCACAAATTAATCTCTAAATAGATGTGTGTTGGCTATTGGGAGAAGGGAGGTGGCTATAAATGTAGACAGAATTAGGGAATGGTTTTGACTTTAGCAATTGCCCCACACTTGGTACAACATAAATCACCAAGAAAGTGTTTTCCACTGGGAGATAGTGTTCTACATATACAAAACTCATAATTTGTGTTTATTGAAAAGATTTAGACACTAGAATGTTATTTATGCTTTTAATTTGTCTGCACCAGTAAATAACATCCCACTTAGCAAGCAGTTCCTAGGCAGAGCATTTACTTCTCAAATACAGTGTCCACAACCTGTTCTGGCCACCTCCATGTTTGGTGCTGTTGATCCAGACAACCATAATCAATGTGCTCAATAAATATTTATAGACTAGACAGATGAATGAGTGACTCCTTATATCTCTTCTGTTTACCAGAAGAATCAGCCCAACATAGAACTTGCTTTACAGTCTGTTATGTCATTTAATTAATAACATCAGTACCCCTTTGTATTTCATGACTTTTATTTTACTGTAACTATACACCAATTTGTCATCTTTAATATCATATACATTCAATATGCATTTTTCCTATTATAATTTCTTAAATTTATAAAGTGTGTTTTATTACAAATCAACATTCACTTAGGAAGCTCCTTGGAAAACTGGCTTACACTAAATTCCTTTCAAAACCTTTATTTGTGCAAAGGCTGAAAGTGTGTAAAGCATACCCAAAGCCCTGAGGGCAGCTATAAGGATGAACAAGGTTGGAAGCCCATTTTCAAAGGCCTTTAAACAAGGAGACAACCCAGTTGGTGACTAAAGCCTATTGATTCTATCCTTTAATCATATTTCTCCAAACCCTCCTCATAGCTGCTAGCCTAGTTCAGACCCTCATCACCGCTTACCTGGACTATTGCAATAGTCTCTTAACTGTCACTTTAAAAAGAAAGCTGTCTTTTCTTTCCACTTGCCTTCACTTAAGACTAAAACATATTTTGAGAAAAGACAATACCATCAATCCAGGGCTTAGAGATTTTAATAAATGGGCTTTTGACATGTTACATCATAAATGAACCTTCCAAGTTTGTAAGTGGTCCTTTGACAGGATGCATCATGTCAATCTATAGCTCAGAACCTTTACTGATTTAATCCATAATTCATATAGTAATGGATCCTTAAAATTCCATTGCTTCCTTTCTTCTAGCAAGTGCAGCTCTGCTAGTATAGTTTGTGACTGATCAGTCGGTGCCATGTGGCTAAAACTGTGCAATGTCCTCTGAATGAACCAGCTAGTGAACCCTCCTCACACAATGGCTCTTGCACTTAGGTCATAATTGGACCACCTTACTAGTTTGGCTGTGCTCGCTTACCCTTTGTCCTATTATCTGCTTAATTTTTAAAAATCAAACAATTTCTCAGCCAGGTGCAGTAGCTCATACTTGTAAATCCAGCACTTTGGAAGACTGTGATGGGAGGAGTACTTGAACCCAGGAGTTTGAGACCAGCCTGGGTAATACAGTGAGTCCTCAACTCTACAAAAAATCAAAAAAATTAAACCGGGCATGGTGGTGAGTATCTGTATTCCCAGCTACTTGGGATGCTGAGGCAGAAAGATCACTTGAGCCCAGGAATTTGAGACTGTAGTGAGCTGTGATTGTGCCTCGGTGACAGAGTGAGACCCCGACTTAAATTTAAAAAAAGAATCAAATTTTAAACTTACCTGCAAAGGTAAGTTTCTACTATCAGCACAAACAGAGAAACAGTATCAATTGTCATTAAAAGAAGCTTCCACAATACCATAAAGAGCAGAACTCATTCACGTAACAACAGCAGAAGGAGCACCACAATGTGGAAAAGACTCCGCTAGCCCACTCCACTACCTCCGCCAACCAGGAAGGGAGCTGGGGGATAATAATAGGACATTACAGTCAATTCAACATTGGCTTGACTTAGCATAAATAATCTAAAATTAAATTGGGCGTGTGACCCGTATATCACGAGGGTCTTCCTCGAGTCCCGTGGTAGCTGTGTTGGCCAGACCTCCCAGCCGAGTCTGGGCTTGGAAGCATTTGTTTCATTGTCTGCTTTTTAATAGAATCAGATGGCTTTCTTGAAAAATTGAAATCCTAGGAGGATCAGGGGATGAATAAGAAGAGAAAAAGTGATTTTGGTGAATAATGTTAAAGATATGAAAAAAGAAGGAAAACACAAAGACGTGGCAAGGAATTGTGTAAGTGGAGCATGCACAACTCAAAGACAACTCAGTGGCTCTCTCAGAACTATTTTGGGTTATTGCACATGCACAGACCTGGAAATACTATGTATACAGAATACATAATATAAAAATCTTTTGAAATGTTAACTATTCTTTTCTTTTCTTTTTTCTTTTTCTTTTTTTCTTTTTGAGTTGGGCGTCTCACTCAGGCTGAAGTGGAGTGACATGATCATGGCTCAACATAGCTTCGACCTCCTGGGTTCAAGCAATTCTCCCACCCCAGTCTCCCGCGTGGCTGAGACTAGAGGCATGCACCACCATGCCTGGCTAATTATTTGATTTTTTTTGCAGAGACGAAGTCTCATTATGTTACGTAAGCTGGTCTCAAATTCCTGGGCTCAAGCGATCTTCCCACCTTAGCCACCCAAAGTGCTGGGATTGCAGGTGTGAGCCATTGTGCCCAGTCTTGAAATGTTAACTATTCTTTAACTATATGCATCTGGATCAGAGCAGCAACATGCTTTTTGAAGAGTTCTTTTGCTTGGAATGTCTGGGCAGAATGAGATTACATTTCAAATGCTCCAAGGTCTGACAATTAAATTCACAAACTTGCTACCATGTGCTTACGTTGGCAGCACTGTACAAACAACTTGGTAAGGTTATGAAACCTTAGTATATCAATGTCTCACAGCTGTGTTCATGTCAGGGCGTGGCAGTGTCTTGCTGAGTGGCATTCATTATTGCTGTTGCACGTTTTTGCGTGCAGTTGCAAGAATGTCGTAGCTTGAAATAGAGCAAAGAACAAATGTCAAATTTCTTGTTAAACTTGGCAAGAGTGAAAGTGAAATCAAGGACATGTTAGTCCAAGCTTATGGAGATAATGCCATGAAGAAAACAGCAGTATACAAATGAATTTAACATTTTCTGAGGGGAGAGAAAGTGTCACTGATGAAGAGAGGTCAGTACAACCAGTAACAAGCAGAACTGACAAAAGCATTGCAAAAATTCATCAAATTGTGCATCAAAATTGTCAGCTGACTGTGAGAAGCATAGCAGACCAAATAAACATTGACAGAGAAACAGTTAGAAAAATCTTAACTGAAAATCTTGGCACAAGAAAGGTGTGTGCAAAAATGGTCCTGAAGAAGCTCTTACATACGACAATGCACCAGCTCACACAGCACTGTCTGTGAGGGAGATTTTAGCCAGTAAACAAATAACGGTATTGGAACACCCTCCCTACTCAACTGATCTGACCCCCAATGTCTTTTTTCTTCACCTGAAGATGAAGAAAATATTGAAGGGAAGACATTTTGATGACATTCAGGATATCAAGGGTAATACGACTACAGCTCTGATGGCCATTCCAGAAAGAGTTCTAAAATTGCTTTGATGGGTGAATGAGGTGCTGGCATCAGTGCATAGCTTCCCAAGGGGAGTGCTTCAAAGGTGACCATAGTGATATTCAGCAATGAGATATGTAGAACTTTTTCTAGGATGAGTTTGCAAACTTAATTGTCAGGCCTTGTATAAACTTTTTTTAGTTTCAGTATTCCTGAATAATGTCAAAAGAGGAAGTTAATGTGCTAGTGACAAAGATAATAACAATTTCTGGTATCATATAACTTTATAGAAGCCTGGTTTATTTTATTGACATACATTAGACCACTTGACAGAATCTCTAATTTAACCCATATCTCCTTAGCTAGTTGAATGTCATTCATCTTTCCTTGGTTTCTTTCATTCATTCTTCTATCCATCACGTGTTTGGTCCTTCAACTGTATTTCCTATTGGGAATATAGCAGACAGATGCATTTATACATTTCACCTACCACGTCTCCTGCCAAGTGACCTGCAGCATTCCACGTCTGTTGCTGAGGTCTTCTTCCAGACAGCCATGCTCCCTCCAGACAAGCCATTTACAAAAGATGGGGGAAGTTAGAAGGGATTGCCCTCTGTCATTCAAGCACCACATGGGTACCAAGAACAGCTGGATGCTGCCAAACTTGGGACTGGATACCCAGCTATTGCCCTCTTGTTACTTCTGTCACTTCTGAGCTATGTGGCTCACAAAACTAGCCTCAGACCATTTATTTTCCTGCTTGTGATTCTGATGAAATTGAATGAGAAGAGCCTCAGTGCCACATAACCACTGCCAATTCCTTGGCCTCTGCCATTACTAAATTCTGTTTGGAGAACATTTTTCATCATGACTCAGAATAATATTCTAGAACAAAGTGTCCTATGAATAATATCAAGCTCGTTTAACATGAGGGTGACTTACAAAGCTTGTTTTTTGGATTAGCAGTTAAAATGTCCCATAACACAATTATTGTTTTGAGCTATAGACTGTGCCTTAACTATAAGATTGGGGAAATTCTTACTGAAAGCAACTCCAATAACCACATCTAAACAAACAACAACAACAACAACAACAACACAAAACCTTGGGAAGAGATATTTTTCACTCTTGTTTTGACCTAAGGAAATATATTGCCCCGGGATTTCACTTAGGAAACTTAAGAGTAGAGGGATTCAATCTTCAGTTATACCAAAATGGTATTTATTTTCAGTCAAATCAAATCAGCACATGTTTGAGTACCCACTTCTAGAAGGCATTCATTGGGACAGTGGAAAGAACAATAAGCTATTTAATAATATATGGTGCTTCTCTCAGGCTTTTGATAAACAAAATATAGGATACCAGTTAAATTTGAATTTCAGATAAGCAACGAATCATTTTTCAATAGATCTATTTTGTACAAGTATGTCTCATATAATATTTGGGACATATACTTTAAAAGTCGTCCATTATTTTTCTGAAATTAAAAGTTAACTGAGCATCTTGTATTTTTATTTGCTAAATTTTGAAACCCTACCTAGAGCAGAAGAATTATTTAAGAAATAATTGCTGAGTGCTAACTATGTGCTAGGGCCTGTTCTTGAATCAGAAGAGTAAACAATAAATAAAATAAAGAGATAATTAAAAATGCATATGTATTATAAATATGTACTATGAAAAGGGAGCTGCATAGTGAATAATCCTAGAGTATGAGCATCAGCATCATACATAAAGCAGTCAGCTACAAGATTAAAAATTTGCAAGGCAGGAGAGGGTTGAGGAGAAAGAATTCCAGTCAGAGATACTGCACGCACGAGGACTTTGATGTAGCATAAGATTGCTAAACCAAAATTCAGTGTCACACTATCTTTATTTCTTTCCTGTACATTTCAGGACAAAAGCCCCTTTAGCACCTCCCAGTCATTGAGACAACAAAAAAAAAATCACCTATATGTTTCCAACAGGGACCTCCTCACTGGACCAGGGCTACCAACCTCCCTTTTCTCCCTGAGTAACAGGAAATGGGACCTGACCAGACCAAATAGTGTGGGTCATGCCATGGGGTCAAGCTTTAAACGAGGAGGTAAACAAAATTTCTCTCAGTAATTAAGAGAGAAGGATCATGTGAGAAGCCTAGTCACCCTGGCCCTGATAATTGGCCAAATTTGTGTTCCAGTATCAAGTGCTCCAAGGTCAGAGTAGAAGAGCTCACAATCAACCCCATGGCATGAGAAGATTGTCCCAGTGAATGAGAACTCAAGACCTGAAAGACACATCTAGGCAAAAAAAGAGATGAACTGAGAAAATAGAGGCCACTCCCAGTCATAGGAAATGGTGTGAGACCAGGCTTATTGGCACAAAAGAATAATGTGTATCAACTTTGGGGGCTAAGCAACACCAGAAAGCCCTCTGACCAACACATGGACCACAGCTGGGCATTCAGGTTTGAAAGAGTCTGGCTCCCAGTGGGTACCCATAGTGAAGACACAGGACCACATATCCCCTCCCCAGTAATCAGTTCTCACCCATGTGAAGCTGGGAAGCAGACCTCTCTGTAGCTCACCATGGAGTGTAAAGTGGCAGGCACTACGAGCCTACTTGAACAAGTCCTGTGTTAGAAACCTAGGCGTATTGAAAAGATGAACAAGAAAAAGGGATCTATGGTTGCCAGAGGTGAAGAGGCAGGAGAGAGGTGAGTCACTGCAAAGGGGCACCCTGTACCTTTTGGGGATCTCGGAAATGTTCTTTATCATGATTGCAGTGGTTGTCACAGGGTGGCATTCATTTGTCAAAATTCACCAAATTTTTAATTTTGATTTTTAATGATTTTTAGTGATTTTTAATGCTGGGGAGAAAAGGGAAGTTGGTAGCCCTGGTCCAGTGAGGAGGTCACCGTTGGAAACATACAGGTGATTTTTGTTGTTGTTGTCTCAATGACTGGGAGGTGCTAACGGGGCTATTGTCCTGTAATGTACAGGAAAGAAATAAAGATTGTGTGACACTGCTTAAAATTAAATTTTATTATATGTAAATCATGACTCAATAAAGCTGACAAAAAATTTTTTTAAAAAAAGGAACCTGATTTGGTTCAGACAATGAGTCTAAGATTTTCCAACTGTTTTATTGACATTAGAGAATGGGGCCCTCTAGCACCCAGATGACATCTCCCCTTTGTCTCTTGCTACACTCCACATACCCTGGCCAGCTCGCATCACTTGTTGCCATCCCAAACACTTCTTATACATTTGCTTATGTTGTTCTCCAGGTGTGGAAGGCCTTTTCCCATTTGACTGCCTGGAAAACTCCTGTTCATCTTTCAAAACTCAACTCCAATATTCCATTCTCTGTGTTGTCTTCTTTGATACTGGAGCCCTACTCCAAACATACTGTTTATATGTGCCCTGACAAGCACACTCACACAGATAGGATGCATGGCCTCTTCCTCAGGGCCCAGTATTGTATTTTACACATTCCTCTACTGCAGCACTCACCAGACCATATTGCCCAGTTACTTTCTTCCCTCTCTTAACTGTGAGCTCCTTGCAGATTAAGACAATTTTTCATTGATCCTGCATTGACACGAAAAAGACAGTAATATGTGCCCAACAAATACAGGAGGAAAGGAAGATGCAGACTGAAGAAAGAAAGGGGAAAAAGAAAATGAAATGAAGAACATTCCTGTTGAATTCAACATATTATTTAAAAGTCCTAGAACTTTTATGAAAGCATAACTTTTAAAGAACATATCTGTCATTTAAAGGAATGGACGAATGTGTGAACATTATGCAAGAAATGTGTTGTCAATGATTATTCACAGGCCAGGGCTTCTCCACCGAGAAATGAATCTGAATCGGTGGGTTTGCTCTAGAGAGACTATGGAAGAGGAAAGTTTGTCTCCCACAGGAATTTGAGGAACACATACACCTCTCACCACACATAAAAACTGTATAGTCTCTTGAGCAAATTCTAAGAAAATTTATATTTATTTGCTTTGCAAAATAATTATGATAAATTTTTAAAATTCATGAACTTAATGTTTATTTAAATCATAAGATGCTTTTATGATTAACAATGTTTTTAACCTGTCTCTGATTTTGTTTTTCCCAGCTAGCTATAGTCTATTATCAGGACTAGCGCTTAGAAGAAAACTAAAGAAAAATGCAGAACAAAAAATAATTTTTTTTTACCAATTAAATCTTGAGCTCTGTTATAAAAGATTACAGGGGGCACACTTCATGAATATAACTTTTTAAAAATTTCATTTTTCATGCTAAACAACCAGAAGATGTAAATGATGAGGTAAAAAACAGAGTTACCTAGTGAGGGTGGAGTTCAGGAGGTCTTATTAGTGGCTCCATATTACAATCTAGAAACATCTTTATGTAGACTAATCATATTGCAGGTCCAGAGGAGATTTACAATCTGATTTGCCACAGAGAAGTCCATGTAATCTTCGTTGAGGACTGACACCATTTTATCTTTGCACGATTCCCTGTTTCTCACACAAGTAATTCCGTCCTTTCTACATTGTCAGCTCTGACAGGCTGATTTAATCTGCAGGATTCTGAATGTCTCTGACCACTGCAGAGAGTCATTAACCTTGACTCGCATAATTGAATTCAAGGTTGATTGCCTGTGACCCTCTGCGCTGAGGTCTTCTAAATGTACATATTCATTACGGGCAGCCTTGCTAAACGGATTGCACAGGGAAAGCTGTAGCAGTCGGCCTGCTTGGTATGCAGGGGGCGAAGAGGGCACTAATTGCATGTTAGAGCTGAGGATTAGATTATGAAACGAGTGAGAAAATGAAGATAGATCCTCTGACACTGTCAGATTAGGGGCAGGAACGTGTGGGAATATGACATTGAAATTTACAGTGACATTAACAGAAAGAAAATTAGAAACAAATAGACATTGGACATTTTTTGAAAATCTTCATATTTTCTCCCATGGCCTAATAAATGAGATATGGGAGCTAACGCTTGTATCTGTTTTAATTTGCATAATCGCCACAGAACAATGGAATTTTTTTAAGTAGCTTTTTCTCGAAAGCTAGAAAATCACATTACAGCCACCATAACATTACAAATTATGCAATATGTAGGCCATGTTTAAATAATTGGCTTTACACACCAAATGCCATTTTGAGTTGACAAGAAAAGACATTTACTCAACTTCAGTAAGCCCCGAGAATATTCAAATATTTAAGTGTTAAAAATGATGGCGAACAATTCTGTCAACCAATACTACAGGGTTCAATTTTGGTGAGTCAGTTTATAAAATTATCACTACTTCTATTTTTTAATTGATTTTCTGTCAGTTCATTGTTAAAATAAGTACCTACTTGTTCATATCAAACAAGTCTTCCGGCATACAAGCAGATGCTTAAGTTAGTAGCAAACAGTTCTACAAATCACTTTCATTTTCCAGAAGGAAACATCCACACTGTTACAAATGCAACAACAAATAACTTGACCAGAGGTAAGACTGTATACATTTCAGAGACCTTTCTCTTTCCCATTCTGGACTGAGATACTACCTGAACAACATTTCCTCGTACTTTTGCCAATTGTTTTATGATTTATCTTAAAGGAAAATGACAGACTGTCTTTCTGACCACAAAACACACACAAAACTTAATGGCCTAGGATGTTTAAAAACAAAAACACAAAAGTCCCTGGCATTCAATGACAGCCAGAAATAAGTGTTACATTGGTTGAAAGTTAAATAGTTTATCTCTGGAAAAGCCAAGTTCAGTTTTGTTTTGTTTTGTTTATAAAACAAGTCCTTCGAATGGACTCTGTGCGACCACATGATAACACTCCAGAAAGATTCTACGGCATTTTAAAATTGTTAACTTGGTTTGCATTGTTTTTTCAAGGTGAAATTTATTTTTGCTACTTTTAAAAACTCTAAATGGGACTGGGCACAGTGGCTCATGCCTATAGTCACAGCACTTTGGAGGCTGAGGAAGGAGGATCACTTGAAACCAGAAGATCAACACCAGCCTATGCAAAACAGCGGGAAGCCATCTCTACAAAAGAATAAAAAAGATTAGCTGGGCATGGTGGCACGTGCCTGTAGTCTCAGCTACTTTGGAGGCTAAGACAGAAGGATCAACCATCCGGGAGTCTGAGGCTGCAGTGAGCCGTAATTGTGACGCCGCACTTTCACCTAAGCGACAGAGTGAGACCCTGACTCAAAAATAAATAAATACAAATAAAACAACAAAAACATACTCTAAATGAAAGAAGTCACTTCTTCCTAATAATTATGACTTCCTGGGAAATCTCTCCCTCTGTGTAAGAAATGAATTCGTGAACCAAGCGGTAGGGCAAAAACAAAGAGCTATGGATACCTTCAGTGCCTGGGAATACTCCTACTCATGCTTTTGAGCGATTGCATAGATGGCCTCCAATCCACCTTCCAGAAACATTTAAATGATTATCGATAGTTGTGTTTGATACCTGTCATCCAAATCTATTAAGTACATAATTAAGTCAACTTTCAAATAAACCCACATTATTTTTTCCTTTCATCAAAGGAGATAAAGAGCACTGGCGTTCTTGCTAGACAAGTATCAAGACCTAGGTTCTAATACCAACTCAGTTACTTTTTAACTCTGAGCATTGGGCTAATCACTCACCATTTCAGATTGGCACACCTCACAAGGTTTTTATGAAAATAGCTGCAAAATGTTACATAATGTAGGTATTATTCAGATTACCAAAACCGTTTCAGTTACCTCTCATTGCCTAACAAACCACCCCCAAAACGTAGTATCTTAACATCACGATGATTTGTTCAGGATTCTGGGAGTTGGTAGTTTGGCATTTCTACTGCTTGTCTTGCATGAGGTTAGAGGGTCCAAGGTAGTCCTGGTTTCATGTCTGGCAGTTGCTGCTAGCTCTGAGCAGGGATTTCAGTCTGTTCCAACCTATTCCTCAATCTATGGTGTCTCATCCACTAATAGGCTAAACTGGACTTCTTCACAGCATGTTGGTCTCAGGGTTCCAAGAAAGTGAGAGCAGATGCCACAACACCCGTTACAGCCTAGGCTCTGGAACACACATCATTTCCACCATATTCTACTGATTTAAAACACATCATTTCCACCATATTCTACTGATTTAAAAAAGTCCCGAAGCCAGTCCAGATTCGAGGGAATAGAGAAATACATTTCACTTCATGATGGGAGAAGTAGTGTAGGATAGGGGTCAGAAACCCAGAGAGGCTTCACTCATTGAGAGTTGTCATTGTCACCATCTACCCACTAAAACATATGTGGTGACAACGCTACATTCATATAAAAGGAAACACAAATTTGTTGATATTTAATTTGTGCTTTCTGGCACTGCCAAGATTGAAGTTCCTTGCCACCCTCCTCTCCCTCTGATGGCTTGTTTAGTGCATGGATGGTTGGCCTGCAGCTCCTGACCCACAGGGCTTGGTCCTAGTGCTGATTGTGACAGGTACCCGTGAAAGTCAACACAGACTCCAGTCTACCAGCTTTGCCACAAGCATTTGGCACTGCATGGTGGCACAATTATTAAGCATGTTGAGTGTTATTAAAACCTCAAAGCATGGATTTAAATCCCAACTCCATCAATTACTGGCTAGACAGCCTTGAGTAAATCACTTAATCTCTTTAAACTTCAGAATGCCCATCTGTAAAAGGGGACCAATGATAGTAACTACCTCATAGGGTGTGATACAGATTAAATAAACATAATTCCTGAAAAGCACATGGTGCGGTGCCCAACACACAGCACAAGCTCAACATGACAGTTGTTATTCATGGTATTTCACCTGGACCTAGCACGGAGTATCAAACCAGACACCTGGGTTCATTAGCTCATTATCCAAGGATCTGAGGTACAACTTGAGTTATTTATTTCATTAGTGAAAAAATATTTTTACCTAATACTTATTGGGCAGTTAATAACAGTGCTCCCCATCTCTGAATGGACCCTAAAGCCAAAGGTGTTGAGATGCAACTGACCTCCGGAGCATCTGTTCCTGACTACACCAGCCACAGTGAGCAGCTTTTGTTCTTCTTTCTTGCAACTAGGAAATGTGTGTGTGTCCTAATGGGAAAATGAGATTAGCTCTCTACTTGTCCAGCCAGCAGCTTCGACCAACCACATTCTCTCCTGTCCCGCTTGGAGTGTTGCATCTTTACCACATGGACCACCCATCATGACTGTTTGCTATTCGACTTCCTGCCAAGGCAGAATTAAAAATGTGAAAGTGTTTTACAAACTCTAAAGCACTATATAGACATGAGGAAGATTATTATTATTTTCTATTATTTAAGACTGCCTCCTCTTCTCCTTAGATTAAGTAGGGCAAAGCCCTAGTTTTCATTTTACCAGCATTGACACAATATCTACCACTCTATGTCTTGAAAATAAGTCATCCTCAACTAATGTCAACAAGTCTCATGAAAACAAAGGAACCAGAAAAATACTTATGAAAAGCAATTTGGGGGATTTTTAAGTTATAAAGTTAATTGAAGTGACAATATATGGATCGTGTGTTAGTATTCCCTTAACAGGCATATTATAAATGTTAATGGCATTTAAGACAGTAAAGAAAGTCTAATGTCCATCTGGATTAAATAATGCCACCTTGGGTTTATTCAGCACCTACTCTGAACTCAAGGAAACTCAGAACACCTTATAATATGTGTGTTCAGCCTGGGATATCTTGGATAAGAAGAAAATGTTAGTGTGCACTCACATGCAGGCTACACATCTGCACTTCTGCACCAATCCTTAATAGCCAAAGAAAAGTCAGTTCAGGAAAGCTCTCTCTACACCCACAGAACAAGCATTCTATTGGCATGAATGGCCAGCTATTTCTGATTTGTGTGGAAATCTATTTTCTGGTTGTTAAAGTTGTTCTTGTTACTGTTTGCTTTTTATTTATTTATATTGTTTGGGGGACAAGAAGGATGGAGCAGAAGCCAGAGGTTAATGGGTAATAGCCAAGTATGCAGGTGGCTGAATTCATCAAAAAAGAAAAACAACTGGTTTTTATACATTTGACCAAAAATGACTTCTCCCCTCTATATCTCTTCAAAGCAAGTTCACGTTTGGGTAAATTAAGGCAAAAAGGGATTTTTTCTCAAAGTCATTGCATTGTCATGGCACCCAGTGAGTGCTAAGTTACAAAGCTAGAACACAGGGTCCCTGCCCTTTGGTAACTTAGGATCCTTCAGGAGAGCAGGACATCAAGAATTAAATAGCCCCAGGGTTAAATAGTCCCATGTGATGAGGGCCAAAAGGAGGTCAGCAGCAAATGCCATAGGCAACCAGTCCGTGGAAGAATAGTAGGATGATCTAGTAAGTGATGGGAAACCTGCCCAGAAGGTGGCTCTTGAGCCAGGCTTTTAAAAAAGGGCAGGAGGTGGGCGAGCAGAGAGAAGAGGGCTTCCCACATGAGAAACAGACCTGCATATGTTTATATTTGCATAACTGTGAAGTTAGTTGTCCTAGAACAGAATTTTTACAGGAGAACAATGGGATATGAGATATTTAGTCTTACTGGGTATTGATATATTTCTTAAAATCATACATTTAATGTGTGAGTTTGAACATATGCACATACCCATGATCCATCACAACCAAGGTACTAAACATGAGACATCATTTTTTAAAAGCAACTTCCAGGCCAGACGTGGTGGCTCATGCCTATAATCTCAGCACTTTGGGAGGTCAAGGCAGAAATATTGCTTGAGGCCAGGAGTTCGGAGTTCGAGACCAGCCTGAGCAGCATAGTGAGACCCCACCTTTACAAAAAAAAAAAAACATCCAGATGTGATGGTGCTAACCTGTAGTTCTAGCTACTCGGGAGGCTAAGGTGGAGGATCCTTTAAGCCTAGAAGTTTGAGGCTGCAGGGAGCTATGATCATGCCACTGTACTCCAGCCTGGGCAAAAAGTGAGACCCTGACTTGGAAAAAAAAGAAAAGAAAAGAATAAAAAGAAAAAGAAGATGGTGGAGGGGGGGGAAGAAACTTCCATCTGTGCCTTACTAAGGTGTTTAGAGCATATTCTCTCACTTGATCCTCACAACCCTCTGCCTCAGATAAGTGACATACTAAGAGATAGTATGTACAGAGATAATGTGTACAAAGTCACCAGTCAGTAAATGGCAGATATGGGACAAGAATCCAGGATTCCTTGGTCATAAGATTGATGTAAGGATTAAATGGGGTAACACGTATAAAGTGCTAAGAACAGTGCCCAGCGTGTAGTCAGCCCTCAGTGGATGTTAGCTATTATTGTTTTTATCACTACTATTATTAATACAGATCTGACTGCAAGGTGAAGAGTTTAGACTTTGCCCTATAAACTCATGTTTCCTAAACTTAGACACTCGTGTCTTCCTTCTTCATGTTACAATATCTGCCCTATTAGAATGTTCTCTGCCACATTAACAGGACAATACAGGGAATGTATTGGCTCACATCTCGGAAAATTCCAAAGCTAGGTTTCAGCTGGGCTCTCCTCCCTTTCTCTGCTGTTCTCTTGGTTCTCACCTCCTTGATATGCCTACTTCATCCTTTCTGTGGTGGGGGAATAAAAACAAATGCCTTTCTCCAAAGGTCTCCTATATACACATAAGATGTCCAGAAGGAATAAGAGGGTAGCTTCCTACTATCGTTGAGTAAAGTCTGGAGTTTCACTCTGATTGACCATCTTAGGTTTGTTGCTCATACCTGGATCGATCACTGTGATGAGAGGGTGACATTCAAGGTCCTATCCTGGCCTGTCCAATCAACACAGCTGCCGTAGGACAGGAGAGCAAGAGGGGTGCTTGGGTTCACCGAAAGTCCTCATACCGGGCCACCACCTAGAACATCACTGAGGGAATGTTTTTCCTTAAAATAACTCCCTTTAAAAAGAATTATTCCTTCATTCTAAGCCTTAATATTTGTCAAATCACAAGTGTACAACTGTATTTTTAGTTTAAAATAAATCTGTAACTACAAAAATTTAAAAATCACTGATCCAACTGCAAATATCATCCCACTTATATCACTGCTGAGTTCAGTCTTCAGATTTCCATTCCAGAACTCTCTAATCTCTAGGCCATATTAATATCCATAGTCAGTTTTGGGGTTTTTTCCCACTCTTTTCAGCATTGTCTATGCCCTTTCTGGTTGAGCCTGAGAAAACAAAACACCATTACACTGCAAAGCCAGCATAACTGTTGCCTAGTTAACTTGCAAACAAAGGGGAGCAAAACAAAAGAAAACACCCATTACATCATGAAGCCAATGTAATGGTTGCCTGGTTGACTTTGCATCCAGAGAGGCCTGTGTCTGAAAAGGGCTAAAGTCACTGGCGCAGCCTCAAACCACAGCCTGCAAGTACCCTGGTCTGTAAAAAGCCAGTCTTGGCCAGAGTTGATTTTATGGCTCCAGCCTTCTATTAAAAGCATTCCATAGGCAATGGCTGTTAGTGAAGATGACTCCAGGAAAGACAGTGAGAAAAATCAGGAGAACTGAGCCCAGAGGAAATTCTATAACCATGACACCCATGTCATAAACTCTCCTAGCAATGTGGCATAACTTTCTAAACAGGCACTGGAGCCCAGGATAAGAATAAATAGCCCAGAATTCAATTTGCACCATTCATCTGGGTCATAGGATCACCAGTAAGCCCCTTTCTCTTAGTAGCTGTCAGCCGTTAACTGGCATATGTTTCCCAAGGGAAAGCAGACAACCAAGGCCTCACCCAAAGGAGACCACTAAGGAATGCTTTCTTGCTAAGGAAACAAACTGTGAAATCTACATCAAAGGGATAAGATTGCCCAACATAGCCCTTACACCTCAGGAAAGTGCAGATATGCCAGTCTTACCCTAGAGGGAAAGCTTGCTTGGTATGTTTGATAAACCAAACTCTGGACTCAGAATTTAAAAAAAAAAGTCTCATCAGATGCTGGCACCTTGATATTGAACTTTCCAGCATTACGAACCATGAGCCAAATAAATTTCTGTTCATAAAAATAATAATAATAATAAAGAGTATCCTAGCTCTGCCACTTTATGGTCGTTGGCATATCATCTTGCCTATGGGTTGTTCACAGGTTCTGTCTCTAAAACGGGATTTCACATTGTTTGAGTGACTACAGTTTAAATTGAGTTATCAATAAAAAACCTTAAATATACAATGAGGCAAGTTAGTTTTGCTGTTGAGGACTAAAACCAAAAGTAGAGTTGCAGAAATGTGTGGAAAGATTTCTTGAACAAAACATTTCAGAAATTGTCAGTTTCAAAAGCTGACAATATATTAAAGCACCTTCCCTTTGTGGGCACACACATAAATGCACACACGCGCACACACACACACACATGAGCTGATTGCCAAGCTCTCCCTCATAACTAGCCACATATCCTGCCTCAGGACTGGACCTCACCAATGTCTCCTGAGGATGACACTAAGAGCATCTCCTTGTCTCCCCATCTGTGGTTCCATGCCAGCTTCCCTACTACTTTCAATGGAATCTTTCTCAAATGGAAATATAGTTCTGTCCCTACCCCCTAAGTGGAATCCAACCGATTCCAGAGAATATCCAAATTTCTTAGCCTGACACAAGCCCTCTGTGATGTCACCTGTTGGTCACACTCATCTCCCACCACTCACTCATCCCCATTCATGCACCCTTCCTTTTTGCCATAGAAACTGCATAGAGTCATATCTTGTTTTAAGATCTGCGTCCTTCATGCCTGCTGCCCTGTTAACTAATTTCCTAATTGTTTTTGAAAACTTAGCTCCTGGAAGTCGTCACCTGCACACACAAGTCTGGTGTGGGTCCCTCTTCTTAGTGAATCCCCATCCCTTCTGCAAGCCTGTTCATGGCACCTACCACGATATAATTGCTGACATGTTCTCCTTCTCTTTTGTTAAACTACTAGCTCTTTGAAGATAAAGATTTTGTTTTATCTGACTTGGAAATTTAGTATCTGTCCTAGCCCACCAGTCTCTCACATCTAGGTCTAGGTATTCCATAGATGCGGTTCTCTGATTTAACCAATATTGTATAAGGTATAGAGTAAGAAATTTGATAGTTGATTTAAAATACATTTGGTATGAGTTTGCTACCCATTCCTAAATATAAGGTGCCATTTTAATCAGTCATTCTTTATTTTATTTTATTTCTGTCATTTAGGCTAGAGTGCAGTGGCATGATCCTAGCTTGCTGCAGCTTCGATCTCTTGGCTCAGGCTTAGGTGATATTCCCATCTCAGCCTCTTGAGTAGCTGGAACTACAAGTGCATGCCACCACACCCAGCTAATATTTTTACTTTTTGTAAAGACGAGACCACACTATGTTGGTTTGGTCTCAAATTCCTGGGCTCAAGTGATTCTTCCCAACCCTCGACCTGCCAAAGCTCAGCATTACAGGCTTTACAGCTCTGAGATTACAGGCATCAGCCACCACACCCGGCCATTCTTCACTTTTTAAAAAAGTGGGAAGCATGTATTTCACGTTGAAAGGCTAAAATCTGATTGTAACATTCACTTACAGTGGAGTCTTACCCTTAATAGACATATAAAAAATACCTAGGAAGGGCATAAACATTCACTTCTAAAGCTGAAGACATAAAATGATAATGTCACATGGTTTCGAAGAAGACATTTTAGTGACTTCTTGGGGCTCCCAATTAGGACAAGTGCCAGATCATAAAATATAACTCACAGCCCTTGAAACTCTGCTCAGATTAGTCTCTTCAAACCCAATGTTTCTTGTTAAAAAAAAAAAAAAAAAAAAAAAACTAGAGCAAAGTACTTTGAGCCCTAAGATGAAAAGAACTTTAGAACTGCAAAGCATTGTTTGGATTCTCCTGTTGCCTTGCTATGCCTTTACTGCCATATGATTCTACTTTGGACTGGTATCTGTCCCATCTTGCATGGATCCAGTATTGCTCGGTTTCTAGCCTCCAGTCCTTCCAGGGACTCTGGGGTTTCCCCAGTGGGCTTCCTTCTGAAGTCACCTGGTGTGTCAAGCCAAGATGGTTCCAGTATCGGCCTTGATGTACAGTCCTAAATCTTTAAGACATCTGTAAACAACACTTTGTTCTTTTCATCATCATTTTATTTTGTCTACAGGAAAGGTTAAGTGCAGTGACTAGTTTTTGCGCGTGTGTGTGTTTTTTAATTTGAAGTCTTTTCTGTGGTAGAAAATACTGTTCATGGTTTTTAGCCCTTTGTGATTCTCCAAAATCTAAGCCATAAAGTTTCCTTTGGAAAACAACTGCTCTTAATACCTGCTGGGTTTTCTTTAGTGGGAGTTAAGGTCAAAGTCTGAATTCTAAATACAGAAAATCACCAGGTCAGTGAATGCTCAATGATATGTGGCATTTTCAGTCTCTGTTTCATCTGGTTCCATTCATACAGCTTATTCACATATTCATTCACTCAACAGAGATTTATTGGACAGCAGTGTTCAGGAATAGTGTGTTGTGGGCTTCCATACCCAGCAGAGTGACTCCCTCCCCAACCTGAATCTGCTTAAGGCTTATTGTAGAAATAGATATGCAAACAGTTACAAAATAACATTCCCCTTGACAACAAAGTGGCAGAAGGTAACACTGGAGTAGATAGAGGCCTGAACTTTGGGGTGAGGCACATATGAAAAACGAAAGTTGTCCACTCAACGTTTCAGTGGGAAAAGAATGATGATTAATGGACAATCAGAAGTTGAGCATGAGAAGAAAGGTAGAAAGGGCAAACTGGAGGAAAGAAAAGAGAGAACATGTGCCAAGGTTCACAGGTGAAGTATTCCAGGTAGTTCTGTATTGCTAAGACAGGATGGCAGCAGTGATGCCAGCATGCAGCTATGGATCAGGGCAAAAAGTGATTGACAGGCCATATGAAGGACTTCCAGTTCTCTCTGGCAAGAGATAGAAGCCACTGGAGAATTTTGAGTTGGGAAATAATTCAAGGAGACTTTTTTTTTTAGAGTTGTGGGGTACATGTGAGGATTTGCTATATAAGTAAATTGCGTGAAGGTGAGGTTTGGGCTTCCAGTGAGCCCTCTCTCTCCCTCATATAGACATGGTACTCAATGGGTGGTTGTGTGACCTTTATCCCCCCTTCCTCACTCCCTCCTTAATCAGTATCTAGCAACTGTTTGTGCTCCTGTGCTCAATGTTTAGGGCCCGAGTATGAGTTTCTTGAATCCTTTTCCATTTTCACAAATCTCAGAATTCAGCACCTGTACTTACCAAAATCTAGAATGGCACATTAATCTATGTATCTATGACCTATTATTGTACTAACAAATAATCCAAAATTTTTTGTATTTCCACGCTCTACAATGTCAACTTAAATTGAGCGGAGTTCTTTCTCTTCCCAGTTCTCTTCATTGCAGGAGAATTAGGTCAACGTTTTCAGTTGTCTAAGGATGGCAAAAATACACATTATTCTTATTGTCCTCATTAATCAGCATAATTTAGCTTCCTTCTACATGACTCCATTAAAGAGACAGGCAAATCTTATGAAGTTTATGTGTTCTTAAATCCTTGACATACTTTAGAAAATTTGCTTTATACCAGTGGAAAGACTTTAACATTGTGATAACGCAGTTAGAAATGTTACTTGTACTTTGCACTCCTTTGTGTAGGAAAATCAAAGCTATCTGATCCTAGTATTCCTCTATTTCCTTGATCTCCCTGAAAGAGACAATTGTGCTAATAAAGAATTTTTTTTGTATAATTTAAACTTTTATTCAGAAGTGATGGCAAACCACAGGCACCAGATAAAGCTAGTGGCACACTAATTTTAAACCTACTGAAAGTAGAAACCAGGTGTAAATCTTGGATGTAACGTGTTCATAGACAAGCCTAGAATCATGGCAGCACATTATGAGTGAGGAACATAAACTCCAGACCTTAAAGCACTGTACCAATTCAGTTAGTACCCACCAAACTTCTTTTTTATCCTCTAGGAAAGTGGTAATTGCAAGGAAGATGCACAGATTTAAAGAGATGCCCCTTTAATCTAGATCAAAAAATTTTTTTACTGAAATTGCACCAAAAAGAAAATTTTAAAACTTGTCTCTGATTTAAGCCAACTAAAACACATACTAAACTTTAATTTGCATTTATACAAATAGTTTTGGGCACACAAATAGCATAATTTTGCACTGGCAAATCCTCTCTGTATTCTTTAATAATTTATTCTCTTGAAAATATTTTTCAGCTCTTAGAGTTTAAATTTTTTTTAAGGGTAATTCTACCTTCCACACAAAAGGCAGGCTTTCCACTTATATTACCTAGAGGCACAATTAAAATGGAAACATTAAATAGAAATAAAACATAATTTTTCAGTTCTTTTCATCCACCAGCTGGCTCATTTCACAGACTCCCACTTCGGTGAGCTCCAAATACATTAGTAGTTAGTCAATTACCTATTTGCATATCCTTCAAATTAGAAAATTTAATTGTTTGAGTTCTAATTTAGGTAATTGTAAATGTTTGCATTTTACAAACAAAGCTTTTTTGTGTCAATGAGCTGGGACTTCAGACCAAGTTCCTTAATCAATGTTTTCTCCAGATAGACCTACCCATTCCCCAACCTTTAAGAGTTTCTGCACCAAGCCCTCCTGTTCTCTCTCTGGCAGCGAGCCCGGATCAAAAATACACCAATCACTGAAAATTTCCTCATTAGTATATCAAATAAGACTTTGAATTCTTAGGAACGCACTTAAAATTAAAATGTCCCTTTTTTAGTGTATGGAAGAGTATTACTGATTGCTTTTATTTATTTTATTTTTATTATTATTAGGCACCTTGAGTTACCTCTTAGTGAAGCTGCTGTGCGTTGATTTCAATGTGGTGTTGTGATAGCTGGTTATGATTTTCTGATGTTTTTCTGCAACTCTAACCATATGTAATTTCAAATTAAATGAAAGTTAAGTACTAAAACGTTTTGCCCAAAGGGAATTGGGATTCTCAATGTGCTTTTAATAACTGTTTGTAAAACATTTAGGAAAATCTATGGCAACACATTTAGGGGAAAAAAATCAAATTACTATTGCCTTAAGATGTTATTCTAGTGTCTAAACTTTATGAAACATCCTGTGTGGCCCAATTGTTGAAATAATCCAGTCAGTAATAGTTTAGAGCATATTGTATATATAGGACCTGAGTTTAATTTGTATAATATTTTTTAATAATACATCTTTAGAATACTTCTTTAAAATTCAATGAAAAGGTTGTGGATGGTGCAAAAGAAATCTCATCAAATATTTCTGAAAAATTGCAACCTGATTAGAAAGCATCAAAATTAATTAGTGGAATCAGATTTAAAACTATTAAACTATAACTTCTTTTACAAACAAAAGTATTAGAGATCTCAAGATTTCTGCAAAATCTAAAGTTAAAGGTCACGGCATAACCAACACCAAAGACAAACAAATCCAACCCTGTGTGGAAGTGGAGACGGTGGGAGAGGACTTTCTGGAAGGCTAGTTGGTTGTGTAGACTTTTCTTCTGAAGGTGCAATTTGAAAAATGAACTCGAGTTGAAATGTGACCTGAATTTCCATTTTCTCTTACACAGAGAAATGGCTATGTACTTAATTTGGGAAAAATTCAAACCATAACCTTCAATGTACATCTCAGAATCTGTGCTAAATGTGAATACTGGAATCACCTTTCATCCAGAAAGATGGTGTCCTTGAACCTAACCAGGCGATAATGAGCTTTCTTTTTCTCACATTTGTAATCCCTCACCCAAAGCATCATTAGAATACAACCATCCCATAATACAGTTAAAGTCGTTTCTTTTACTATTTATTCATGTTTTTATTTCCCTCTGTGGCCATGAAAACAATTACAGAAACTTGTAAAATTTGTAATCCACATCCATCAAGAAACAAGTGAATTACGATGATCTAAAACAGAATGGCAGCTAAAGGGCTTTACTCTGAAAAGATCAGATTTTCTAAGTAACTGATATGTCAGAACCATCCCCAGTGAGGATATGACCAGAATTTTTATCCACCACTCATTAAATTACAACACTGTATGACTTTATAAGCCCTGACTGCACTGCATCCTTACTTAAGGGATTATTATTAATAAATGATTGGAAATATGGGTGTTCTGTTGTACTTCACACTCTTTTGAATTACTTGGATTTTTTTAACAACAAGAATATATTAAATCAGTTTGATTGGAATTTCTTTACCTGCCTCTTACATGACACTTTCAAGTGTTTGTCATGACTAAGCATTGATCATTGTTGAAGATGGGTGATGGGTACATGCAGGTTGATTATACTATTCCCTCTGATCTTATGAATTATGGATGACTTGAAAATATCCATAATAGAAAGTTTTTTAAAGAATGTGTCATGTTAGTCATCTAAAATATGCAGTTCTGGAAGAAATAGGTTTTCTGCAATTTGTGCACGTTTATAATTTGATAGTAGACAAGTTGTTAATTGGAATTCTTTGCTTTATCTTAAAATTTGAAACCTATTTGAAAAGCTTCCTTTCATATACTCAGTATGGAAGAAAAAAATCAATAATGTATTAATAAAAAATAAACTTCAAATAAAGTTATTTACAAATATTGACATTTAATTGACCTGAAGCAGGAGTCCAAACAATATACAGTGAGGCTGAATTGAATTATCTCCCAAGAATTTAAAACTATTATATTTCTTAAAATTGGCCACTTAGGGTACAAGTGTCCTTTTAGCCATATAACACCTGATCTCACTGGATTTTTTAAACTCTCACTCTATTTTATAGAAAAACTAACACTTTTTGAGTGTCCAATTTCTAAGAGGTATGCTAAGATGCTACCAACTCTCTCTCTCTCTCTCTCTCTCTCTCTCGACAGTCTCATTCTGTTACCCAGGCTACAGTGCAGTGGCACAATCATGACTCACTATCACCTCAAACTGCTGGGCTCAAGGCAACCCTTCTCCCTCAGCCTCCCAAGTAACTGGGACTACAGGTATGCACCACCACATCCAGCTAATTTTTCTTTCTTTGTTTGTTTCTTTCTTTTTTTGTAGAGACAAAGTCTCACTTTGTTGCCCAGGCTGGTCTCAGGCTCCTGATCTCAAGTGATCTTGCCTCAGCTTCCCAAGGTGCTGGGATTACAGGGTGTGAACCACCACTCCTGGCTCATTCTCTCTTTTAAATTTCCTGAAACCACGGACTAGGTACTTTTATGGTCATTTTACAGATGAGAAAACTAAAGTTAAAGTAGGGTTACAATGGAAGATATCCCCCTACCCCAATCCCAACTCAAGGACAGGATGCAGATTTGCCCCTAAGCAATCTGGCTCCAGAATCCAATCTCAGATCAAAAGAGGAAACACAAAATAAAAATATACCCAAATTATGTGTGGTTAAGTGAGGCCGGACAACCTTAATAAAATTTGCAGAAAACAAATCATTAGCAGATGTGAAAGTGCTCTGAAAATGTATCACTTTAAAGTACTTCTTGATAAATAATTGCTTCGATCCTGATACCACACAAGGCAAATTTGATTCCCCACATGATAGCCAAAGAGGCCCAAGCTGGGACCAGCTTGGTTTATGAATATTCATCAAAGATAGCCTGAAGCCTCACCTTAATCTGAGTCCAAATCCAGATCTAATTCCACAATTTCCTAGCAACCTCTAAAGTATGACTTTTTTAATTTTTAAATTTAAAAAGCACTTTTAAAATTTTTATTATAATGACTTGGACCTGCTTTTCCCCACCGTATCTTTATAGCTCCAAATACTGAAGTATGAAAAATCTATTTTGGAGACAGGAAAGAAAGCCCTTAGCTGTTTTTGCATTTTCAAGGTCATTTAAGGCTCCAGTTGGAACTGGGATTAGGGTATTACTTTAAAGTTCAGTAAGTGCTTCTAATGGGCATATTGGGTGGGAACCCCATCCCTAGAGGATTGCTAGAACACACCCTGCAAAGCTGAATTGAGTTAAGCTGGGGCCCCAAGCAGAACACAGAGAAACTCAGCATCACAGGCACATGCCTGAGACAGAGGGGATACCACACTCAGGGTAGAAAAACAAAAGAGCAGGACTCTAGCAAAGGTGAATCTTTCCTCACAACTAAGGAAACACAGGAAATCTTTCAGTTCTTCCACCCTATGCAGGGTGTGGAGGGGAGTGTGAGCATTTTTAGGTGCTTGAGGGGAAATGCTTACAGGTGTGACTATCATTTTACTTACCCCTCACCATTGAGCTAATTTTAAACAGATATACTTCGTGGCCCTAAAAGCTACTTGTTCTATTCTGCTATATGTGAAACTAGAGCATCTGTAAGAAAAAAAAAAAAATAGAGTATTCAACAGAAAATCCAACTGAATGGATTGCCAAAGGGGATTATTAGCCTTTGAATCCACAACCAGCATCATTTCTTGACAAGTTGTCTACAAAGAGTTGGTCAGCAATGAGACATGATATAAATGACCTCCACAATACTAGACCACCAGCTAAAGGCACAAGTTGGGAAGAAAAGAATAAGATAAAAAGGAAGGTAGTGGTCGTTGGAAAGCAGGGGACAGTCTAGCTCTCATCCACCAGGATGTCAATAATCAAAAAGAGGGACATACCAAGTGTTGGTGAGGATATGGAGAAACCGGAACTCTCATACCTTGCCGATGGGGATAAAAAATGGTACAGCCATGTTAGAAAACAGTTAACAGTTTCTTAAAAAATTAAAAATACACTTACTCTATGACTCAACAGTTCTACTCCTAGGCATATACCCAAAGGAAATGAAAACATGTCAGCAAGCACACAGACTTATAAGTGAATGTTCACAGCAGAACTATTCATAAAAGCTAAAAAAGTGGAAATGACCCAATGCCCATAATTGTTAAATGGTAAACAAAATGTGCTGCACCAATTCAGTGAGATATCACTAAGTAATACAAAGGAATGAACTATTGATACACAGGCATGAATGAATCCCAAAAGCATTATGTCACGTGAAAGAAGCCAGATCAAAATAACTGCATACTGTTTGATGTTATTCACCTGAAATTTCTAGAAAAACTGTAGAGACAGGGGGCAGATGGATGGTTGCCTGGGCAGAGTAGAGAAGCAGGAATTGACTATAGACAAAGGAGGGAACTTTTTGAAATGATGTAAGTATGCTAAACTTGGATTGTGGTGATGGTTACACAACTGCATACATTTACTAAAAGTCATTGAGCTACATTTCACAATAAGTGAATTATATAGTATATAATTATACTTCAATAGAGTTGTTA
The DNA here is from genome assembly GCA_963574415.1 of Tarsius wallacei. NCBI lineage: Eukaryota > Metazoa > Chordata > Mammalia > Primates > Tarsiidae > Tarsius > Tarsius wallacei. Next base: position 5,124 of record CAUYQG010161911.1, on the reverse strand, counting down.
AAATATTTTTTAAGTAAGTGAAGAATAGGAAATATGGAAAGGGGAAAAAATACTTGGAAAAATTATGTATCAGTTGCTGAAGGTGTAACAGTGTTCTACATGCATCGACCTAAGGACTTTCACAGAGAAATAAATTGGAAATTTAATTTTTTTTAAAGGAGAATAAGGGAATCAACAGTTACTACAGAGGTCTTTTCAATGACAAGACTGGGAGGTCTCTGGAATGTTTGGCTCCATTCCAGCTCACACCCCATCCTGCATTCTACAGGGATTCAGGCAACTGGAAGGTGACATTCATGGAACAGAAAAAAAAAAAAAAGACACGTGCAAACTCACTAAGCCCTATCCCCATAGATTGTGGAAGCGGATACAGTGCTTCCTTGTCATCTGTGTTTTATTCTTTAGGTGTTTGTATGTTAGAACAAATTGCGCACTGCAAGAGTTTGCAGAATTTTAACAGCCAAGAAATATTGATGGAGTAGAATATCACATATACATCCACCACCACTTGGTATATTGCATTCTCTAGAGCGTTTGTTTTCCTGACTTTGGTAGTACATTTTACATTGCCTTTATACCCAGTGTATTGTACCAAATTTTGCCAAAGTTTCTACCATTTTCTGTAGCTTTCAGTGTCTGTGAAGTTGAGTCAAATTTCTGTTTGCTGACATGGCAGAGCACCTTGTGACTTGAAGAAAGTATCTCCCTTTCCTGCCACTTTGTATGCCAATTTTTCCTGGCTTTTTCCTCTGCTTTCCAATGTGGAATTTTTTAGAAAAGTGAAAGAGATTGTACACAATAAAGAATTCTACCTGTGTTCACAAACAAAGAGGTTTCTTCCCCTGGAGCGAACTCTTCCACGGCCCCACCTCCTACTGGACTCTGACTCCAGCACTGTACTCCACCTGCCATATTTCTGCCCAGCAGGCCAGCCTGTGAATTCTCTCCCCCTTGCTTTATATTTCTTGTGATGTAGTATTATTGTACAAGAAACATGATGTTTTAGATTGTCTAACTCAAGGCCTCACATGATTCTTCCTTCACTTAAAAAAAAAAAAAAGTACTCCTAAGCTAGATTGAAGAATATTTTGGGACTGATATTTAGAACAAATCACAATGGAAAAAACTATGTATCAGTTGCTGAAGGTATAAGTGTTCTACATGCACTGACCTAAGGACTTCCACAGAGAAATAAATTGGAAATGTAAATTTTTTTAAAAGGAGAGTAAGGAAATCAACAGTTACTACAATGAAAAGATTGGGACATCTTTGGAATGTTTGGTTTCTTTCCAGTGCACACCCCATCCTGCGTTCTGTAGGGATTCAGGCAACTGGAAGGTATACCATCCATGACTTGTGTATCTGTTCATTCAGCAAGCACTTGATCACAGTAGGACAGGGTTCCTCAATCTCAGCACTCTTGACATTTGGGTCAGATTATTCTTCATTGTGTAGGATATTTAGCAGCATCCCTAGTCACTATGCAGTAGATGGCCAGTAGTCACTTCCACCCTGCCAATTGTGAGTTGTAACCAAAATTGCTCACACACATTGCCAAATATCCCTTGGGGTACAAAGTCATCTCCAGTCACATCCATAGGGTATGCTCAGTCTGAACATACAGACCCCCAAAACACTGGAAACACAGCTGAATTGTGGGTGAACAGGACTCAGCCAGCAAATTCCAGGGTCTCTACAGAAAGGGGTGAGCCCAGGGTCTAAACTTCTAACATAATCTAAAAAACATGTAAACACTCTGGGAGGATAGGGTTATCATATCCTGTAGTAATTGCCCAATTATCATAACCTTGCTTATGAACACGTCTTAACTACTGGAATTTAGGCTCTTGTTGTTGGGTCTCTAAATTACCCATGAACTCTCAAGTGGCATAGATACTGTGGTAGTAAAATAAAAAAGGAAATATGTCACATTTTAACAACCGACAAATAAATGTTCCAACCTGCCTTAAATATCTGTCACTAGAATATTGTTCAATCTAGCTGAGATTTTTTTTAGAGAAACCTGATCAAGAGGCACAAATGGTTAAAAAAGAAAATTAAAGGATTTGACAAAAGAAACATGTGAAACCGAGTAATGTAGCAGACAAATGGAAGCCTCTCCCTCATGGGAGAATAGCTTTTGTTTCACTTCCCAAGTTTAACATTCAGACATTTTAAAAAATCTGTCCCCAAATGGCCATTTTTTTCCTTATGACAAAAGGATCCTAAATTTTTTTGTTTGTGGAAAAAAAAAACTCTACTAATAAAAAACAGTTGTAGACATTTTGTAATTCTTTTCAGAAAAAATAACTGAAGACATATAGTCTAATTCACTGCAGCTGAAATTTCATTTACTAACTAACCACACTAATGAGCTGCTGCCCAGGGACTTCTAATTAGATTCACTGTATTTCTGTCACTGACATTAATTTCTTTACTTCAACTTCTAGAAAAAGTTTGATGCTTTCTGGATTTTTGTCAGCAGAAAAAAATTAAAGATTTCAACAGTTTTTAACCACTTCTAATTTTTTTAACTGCTGCAGTTTTATGGCATAACACAGTCCTGAATTGGAAAAACACAATGTTGACATTCATATACATGTCAATACTCATTTTATCAAGATGTCTGGTAAGTTCAGATTTGAAACTGTTGTTCATTATACTATTTTTGTTCTTTATGCATACTCTGGGGTTAGGCCAGAAAATTAAGTCCATATAGCCATCAAGCCATGTTCTCCAAATCAAAATTACATTCAAAAGATTTTCAGAAGATTGGCTTCCAACTAGTTTTCTACTTGCTAATTTCATGATTTAAAACAAAATGTTGTTTTGCTACCATTTCATTATAATTGCATTACATTGAACTTCCTGCGTTATTCTCAGCGTGAAATTGGAAGGCATACTTTTCAAATGAATCTTGTGCGCATCTTCTATTACATGATTGAATAAATAAACACAACGCAAGCATTGCCTAGTTTATAGACCCCAGACTTGCAAAGAACCCATACATCCATTTATAAATGGCCACAGCTGCTCTATTCCACGCCCAGGCCACATGCTGTCCCTGCCATGGAAGGTTGTGGAAAAGCTCAGAACATTCAGAAAGAATGTGGAATCCTAAATAGCAGACAGCTTTATAAAGAGGTGACCCAGCAGGGAGTCTAGAGTGTCTGCTTCCTTCCCGACATATCTTTTACTACACAATGCCAGATATTGTGTATATCTCTTTGTCACAGTGTCTAATATTCTTCAAATTACAAATCTCTTTGAATTAACATGCTTCTTTAAAATGTAAATCTCTCCCAGAGAGGTAATTATATTCCTTAATTAATTAAGTCAGATTGCATTGCTCTTAATACCTAACTAATGCTATCTGGAATGAAAGATTACCAAGCAGTAGTAGCAAATGAACAGCAGTAGTAGCACAAGGAGTGACTGCTGCCGAGATCACCTTTGCTAAGTGCCAGACCCTGTACTAAGAACTCTGTGTGGATTGCCTCATTTAACCCTCTCAAAACCGCTAGAAAAGAACTGCAGAGGGACAAAGTAGTGGTTCTCAAAGTGTGGTTCCTGGGCCAGCAGCAGTAACATCGTCTAGGAATGTAAATGCAAGTGATCAAGCCCTACCACAGACCTGTTGGATATGAAACTCTAGGAGGGAGACCCAGAAGTCTGTTTTAACAAGCTCTCTGGGTGACTCTGATGCTTGCTACAGTTTGAGAACCACTGGGCTCCAGAGCTGTAGAAAAAGACCACATGCAACATACGCACACACACACGCACGCACACACACGCACACACACACACACACACACATACACACTGTTAATGAGAGTTCCCAACCTATTTATAAGAGAATACAGAGTCTGAGCAATAGATGGGCAGTCCCACAGCACAGAGACCAACTGCACATTCCAGAGTTCTTTGCAAGGCCCCAGAAACCCAACAGTGACTACTAATGCCTGTTCATGTCAGATCCAAAGAGCTAACTTTATACTGCACCCAGTTCATTCTTTCAGAGGAACTCAAACACCCTCTTTATTGAACATTCTCATTTAAGGGAAATGGTAGTTTTTATTCAACCTATCCTATTCTTGGGATAAATTCAAAACTACATCTCAGAACCAGAGGAAAAGCTAAGTCAGCCTGAGGCTTCTCAAGTGATTCCTCTCTCTCCAGCAGGCTGGAGTCCTAAAAGCTCATTACCCCATTGGTAGAGCTAGTAGTATCCTTATTTCACAAGTGCATACACTAAAGCCCAGAAAGGTTAACTAAGCAACCCAACAAGCATGGATAACAAATTGCAAAATCTAAACTAAAGAAATCAAGGCCAACTTCAAAATACTAGCACTAACCCGCTTATGATCATGGAGAAAAATACGTGGGCAATTTATGAGCATGAAGTATTTTATAGGGAGAGCAGGCTGTCACAGTCCCTGCTGTTTTGGGGCAGAATGAGAAGGAGACCCAACCAAAAGGGGTTAGGAACAGAACAATCTATCCGGTTCGAAATTTACCAGGGCCAATCCCATGCCCTGACTGGGGAGGAGAGGGGACTCATCTTTCTTTTTCTGTCACCACATGACTCTTTGCTCTCAAGTACCAGAATTCAGCCCTGTCCTATTGGTACAAGATTTTAATTAAATGTGAATCCCAGAGCCTCGAAGGAGTAGCTGGAGACCTGAGTCAGCATTTTAAAATGCATCCAAGAAAAAATTATACTCAAATTTACCACCAAAAAACCAGAAAGCAAAGTTTTAGAAACAGCCCACTTCAATTATTTTCTTCTATATATTTATGTCATTTGTGCTAGCATTTCTCATGATCCTGCACTAGTTTTTCCCCAGTTGACCTCCCAGAAGGATTCTCCACATGGCTTTTTGTCCCAGGTGCCTGACCTCCATGTTTCACCTGGCCTACTAGCTTCTGACAGGGTTCAGTAAACAGAAGGCAGTGATAGGAGATCAAAGAATGGGAGGAGTCTGAGTCCTCCCTCAAAACCAGAGCTCCTAGCCAGGCTCGTTGGCTCAACTTGTAATCCTGTGCCTTGGGAGGCTGAGGTGAGTGGATTGCCTGAGCCCGCGGGTTCGAGACCCGCCTGGGCAACTTGGCGAGACCTCATCT
>CAUYQG010161910.1:0-10602 GCA_963574415.1 Tarsius wallacei | reverse complement strand
GCTTTGGGACGCTGAGGTGAGTGAATTGCCTGAGCCTGCGGGCTTGAGACCCACTGGGGCAAGCGAGACCTCATCTCTACAATAAATCAAAAAATTAGCCGGGCATGGTAGCGCGTGCCTGTAGTTCCGGCTACTTGGAAGGCTGAGGCGGAAGGATTGCCAGAGTCCAGCAGGTCGAGGCTGCGGTGGCCGGGAGCGGCCACTGCACTCCAGTCTGGGCGACAGAGTGAGACTCCAACTCAAAAAAAAAAAAAAGAAATAAAATGGCAAAAATTAATTAACAGAAAGTTGTGTTCAAACCTCCAAAACCATCAAAGAGAAAAAAACTCAAAAGGAAGCATTAAATAAAACGAGATTTAAAAATCAGATATATCAATTATCATAATAAATTATAATAGGCTAAATAAAATAACAATAATAGTAAAATAAGCATTAAGAGCACAGGGATTATTGAAAATTAAACTGTAAATTTAAAAATTAATAAAAGCAAGAGATGAAATTAAAGATGACTCATTAAACTAACATAAATTAGACATTTTACTAATTTGTAACAAAAGAGTACCATCAAACATATACAAAAAGTGTAAATACTTAATTAAATGTACTTGTTTATGGTAAAAAATCTTGAAAAATATTTAGTTTATAACAAAATATTGATCTACTCCAACAAGTACCGAACTTGAAAGTGCCACAGATTTCCGCTAAATTTTATAAAATTGATTTTAATTTATTGAAGAGAAAACAAAAAAACTGTAAAATTATATTTATAAAAGACTCATGAATAAAAAGATAATAAAATGGCAAAGAAAACAACAACCTGTATTATATATATTTGTGCAATTATCAAAATATATTAGACAATAAGGAAAATTAACAAAATTACTACTGATTATGAGTGCAACATTAAAAAATTAAATTCAGCCACAAAAATAAATATTGAGAATTTTAACACACTGAAAAAAGTTTTTAAATATGCAAAAATGACTTACTGTCAAAAATCTATGAAACTACTCTATCATGTCATTAATTTTAAAAATAAAATTCATATTTATTTTTAATTAGTGCTTGCTAAAAGTTATTAATATTTAGCAGCATGTATTAACGTAAGTGGAAAATTTAAGTACAAAATAAATATTATTAATTTAAAGTAAGATATTATGGCAAATTAATTCTTCTTCCCTCACCCCAAATACCTGCAACTGTACAATATAAAATACATATGAAATTGCTCTATATTCTGTCTAATTGACTACTTGACTGGGAACACAGTAAATTCAGAAAAATATTTAGTTCTTTGGCTATTATTTGGAAAATATTTTTACATTTTCCTTAACATTTCTTAAAATAAGTTTTTTTGGCTTGCTTTTGAACTACTGCTAGTAATGACTTGAAAGAACAGACTTTGTAGTTATCTTAATTTGGTTTTATGTAAACAATATAATTCTTGTGTAGTTTATCATATATTTTTTTCGTATGCGAGTACTAACTTGCCAACCTCCTTAAAAGCCATGCTAAAGAAATCACTGAGCCATACCACTTTAAAACTTAAGCATAGGAATTCTTCTACCTACATTAAAAAATTATGACCTTTTCTACTCATGCAAAATTAAAAATCCATGTCTTTAAAATATGTCTTATTGAGAGGAGAATAGAGAAGTGATTCCAAGCACTTCTCTATTTTCATCTTTATAAGGCCAAATAGGTGTTATGGGAAACTAATAATTGAAAATGATTTTGGCAGGAGAGTTATAGAATGAGAGCCAAAAAAAAAAAAGAAATTCCAAAATGATATTGATGAAATGATAAAAATCTTGTGTCCTTAAAATGACAGTAAATTGATTAAGTTGGAAGAGATTTGTGTATTAAATAGTAACTGTAGAAAAGTATGAAAATTGTAAATGTTATATGAGATATGACATCCTATAATAATCATGTAATCATATATAATTTATAATTATTTTAAATATAATTTTGTCTACATAGATTTACAGCTATATAAATGCTAGAATTATTTACACATATACTATATCTGAACAATATATTAATTATATATGAACAGTATATATATTAGCAACCATACCTGCAGTTGTCCCTCGGTATGGATGAATAATTTGTCCCAACATCAAGTTGGACCTCCAAATATGTGGGTTTTGCAACCCCATTGGCATTTTGTTAAATCCACATAAGCTGGCCTGCATGGTTCAAACTCCTGTAGTTCAAGAGTCAATAAATGGTATATTTTTCGATTTGTTGTGGCTGAGCTTTCCCCAAGATATCTTGTATTAAATAACAACTACATGTATTCAGAAACTGGGCCATTTTCTGTTATACTGTGACATAGGTAAATATTATCATCTCTCATTTTATTTGTGAAATAATTAATATTTAAATAGGTTAAATATTTGCCCCAAATTTTATCAACAAAGTAATAGAGCTGGAATTTGAAATTGGCATTGAATATCCATTGGCAGAAGTTTAAGTGAAAAGGTGTTTGTGGTTTGGGACACAGAAAGAGTTAAACAACATTACACATTTTTTTATCACCAAAATTTTCAGTCATGCTAATCCATGTCATAAATATGTAAGAAAGATATAATGTGCAGACTTGCTCAAACTAATTGACCACATCCTCCTTTATATTTCCCCCAAACATTTTTAATACTATCATTTTAAGAAATAGTTTTAGCTTACTACTATTAAAAATGACATTTGGAAAACCTTTATCATTGGACTGCATTATCCCAGATAGAACAATTACTAAACACTTTTAAGTAACATTGTTTGATCAATTATGTCTTATATATACAAGTTATATATAAGTTAGGTAGTCCTAGGGAAAGAAATGACAAAAGGAAAACCAATCTTCTGCACCATTCTTTCTTGCTTCTGACCTTGCTCCTTTGTATTTCCATTGATTTCTTATTTATGTTGTTTTCTTCAAACTTTGTTGTACATAGGAATCACCCAAGGAAATTGTTAAAATACATATTCTTTTTGTAAGAATAGGGTAGGTCACAAGATATTGAATTTTTTGTTCCTTGATGATGCCAATTCTGCTGGGGTTTGGCACCCTGCTCTTCTTAATAAATAAATAAATAAATAAATACATTTTTATAGTAATTAAAGTCTGTCCCAACCAAACTCTAATTCTACATAGTTATTCTACTAACAAAAAAACGAACCTAAAGTGTTTTATAATATCATAAAAAATAAATGCTTTTTTCTTTCTCTGAATGCTTGTAAAAAGATATAAACAAACTTCAAAAGCATATATCCTTAATGGAAAATTTTTTACTGTTTTGATAGTAATTTTATATATAAAATTATGTAAAATAATTTTGAGATATAGGTAGTGGGAGATTATCACATTAAAATGGCGTGAAAATTTGGTGAGATGTTATGGGGCTGAAATGTGTCCCAAATTCTTATGTTGAAGTTCTAAATGCTATACTTCAGAATGTGACTGTATTTGGCAATAGGGCTTTTAAAGAAGTAATTAAGTTTAGTTGAGGTTGTTAAGGTGAGTTCTAATTCAATGTGACTGACATTCTTAACCGAAAATCTTGGACCCAAATAAGAAGACCATGTGAGATGGTTATCTTCAAGGCAAGGAGACAGACATTAAAAAATAAAAACAAAAACAAAACAAATACGAACCTGTTAAATATTGGTCATGAGATTTTTTATTTATTTATTTATTTTGGTGAGAATGCAGGATTTATTGAGAGAACAGGAAGGCTCCTACAGTAGGAGGGGACCCCAAGGGGTTGCCCTGGTCTTGAGATTTTAACCTCCAGAGCTGAGAAAATAATTTTCAACTGTTTAGCCCCTTCATCTGGGCTATTTTGCTCTGATAGCTACAGCAAGCTAATACAAATGGGGTTCGACCAGAATTTTGGATTTCCTTCCTTCCTTCCTTTCTCCCTCCTCTCCCCTCCCCTCCTCCTTCCTTCTTGAGTTGGAATCTCACTCTGTTGCCCAGGCTGGAGTGCAATGGCATGCTCAAGGTCACCCCAGAGTTTACCTGCTGGGCTCCAGCGATCCTTCCGCCTCAGTCTTCCAAGTAGCCGGAACTACAGGAGCACTGTTCCACCCTCGGCTATTTTTTTTTTTTTTAATTGGAGAGACGCAGTCGAGCCAAATTGCCCAGGCTGGTCTCTAATCCGTGGGCTCAGGCAATCCACTTGTCCCGGCCTTCCAAAGTGCTGGGATTTCAAGCTGAGCCACTGAGACCACCTGCTTGTCTTTTTTTTTATTATATATGTGTCAATCGGTCTGCAACACTGGACTTATATAGATATTATGGATTTCTTGTTATTTAGACTGTAATGTAGAGGTGAAGTCTCTGATATAAAATTTAAAATCAAATGTGTGTGCATATGTGTATGTAATATCACACTTCCCACATTCATCCCTAGATTAATACAAGATTTGAACATTTTTCTACTCAATTTTTATTTTTTCTGAAGTTAATAATAACCAGCTAAAACTTTTTTGGGGGGGATCAGACGTAGAACAAATGTACAATATATATCATAGTGCCTAGAAAATCTAAGTAATTAAATAGACTCTATTATTACTACAACGACTTCCCCTACCCTGCTTTGCTTTTGTTTCTAATTAAACTCTAACTGGCAAAAAAAAAAAAAAAATCCATTTGTTTTTAGAGTGTTATATTGCTAAAAACCTGAAACCACATTAAGGCAGTTTATTAACATTCATCTATTTGCCAACATTGTTAATTATGGTAATTAAAATCATTTAAAAAGGGTATAGTTAGGAGTGGGGAGATGGAAACAAGAACATAAATTTAATGAGTAGCGAGTATACTCTTCTCAGTGGCCTTCCATATACAAAATATGAAATAATATTGGCAGCAGCAGGGCAACCAAGGATCAATTATTTCGTCCATTCGCATTGGTAAACTTGATGGTATAAAGAGGCAAATCACAGTGAAATAAAAATGAGAAACATTAAAATTGTAATGCATAACAGGAAAGGAAAATCAATGAAATTAAATAATAATGATATAAATATTCCCTTTGTTAAATACATTTAAGAAAACCTCTTGAACCCTGTTTCCTATTGTTATATACACAAGTGAACATTCTTTAATGTTTTTCAATTATTAAATGACATTTTCCTTGTTTGCGTGGAAATACTGTTTGCAGGAAATGTAACTCTAGTGTAATTTTTCTATCAAGAATTTCATCTTGATGTATAAATTCCCACAATTTTTATCTTACTAAATTTTAAATATAATGAGAGTATTGCTGCCTTAAACCGCATTGTGAATTAATTAAAGTGGGCACCATCATTTTGTTTAATCATACATTTGTATTTCTAAATATTCATTTTTATATCCTTTCTTACAGATGAATATTTGTGGTAAAAAGAAACGAATCTATGAATCAGAGATCATTTAACTCTGATAGTCTTACCTGCAATATAATATTGCAAAAACATTAATTTAAAAACACTTGAAACAGGCCTAGATGGATATTTTTATATTCAGAGAGTGACACAGCTGGCCATATTGAATGAGACCTCATTTACTATCTTTAATTATGGTGTAACTGTAAGTTAAAAGTCATTTTTAAATGGTTAGTCTTATATATTCATATGCTTTTGTAATACATTCTAAAAATTCAAATTCATTCTTGATTGAAGTCACAACATAAAGTTTAAATGTTATCTCATGGACACTAATTTTCTCCTCTGTAACTAGTTGTGTGAGTTTACATTTCAATTCTAAAGCCTTTTCCTTTTTACTGTAATGTATCTTGAAAGATTTAAATCACACATTCAAAAATAATTGCCATTTTAAATTGAACTCAGAGCAGAACAAACCAATTACTGTAGTTGCATCAGTGTCAAGCATTTTACTCTTCTATCAGCTGTAGAAGTGTGCATACTTCCTCTATCACAATTAGTATTACATTACTACTACATTTTTATTCACCTCCTGAAGTAGACTAAAAAGCTTCTGAGGGGATGAATATCCTTGAAGTTCATATTGGATTTTAATAGTCTTATTCGACACAATTTAAAATGTGAGAAATCTATAGTTAAACTAATTTCTATTCCTTATCAAAATCCTTTGCTAAATTCTGATAGTACAAACAACAAAAATGAAAACATAAAAACACATGCACAGATATTCACATTTCATGACACCATTTAATCATAGGGGTTAGGAGGTTAGCACAGATGTTTAACTAGAGAGATCAAAATGTATATTTGCATTAAAAACCACAGAAGAAGAACATCTTAAAACCTAATTTTTTCTTATTTTTGAAATTTTATATCAACTTTACTGGGTTATAATTTACCTACCATAAAATATGCCCTGTTTACAATGGATAGTTTGATTCATTTTGACAAAGAAATACAATTTGGAACTTAACAATGCAATCAAGATATAGAATATTTCCGTCAAACCAGAAAATTTTCTTTGACTCACTATTTTCAATCTCACCTCTACTGTAGCCTTTGATAACCACAACTCAGATTGCTGTCCTACCACTGTTTTGCTTGCTATCACTATAGGTTAGTTTTGAATAATTTGGAATTTTATACAAATAAAATCACACAGTAGGTACTTTTTTGCACCTGGCTTCTTTAGCGCAACATAATGTTTTTTGTTTTGTTCATAGTGCTGTATATATCAGTATGTCATTCCTTTTTATTTTAATGTTACCTATGTGACTGCCATATAATATGTGTTTTCCCATTTGCTTGTTGATGAACATTTGAATTTTTTCCGGGGCAATGAAAAATACAGTTGTTTAAAAACATTCCCATCCAAGCCTTTTGTTTAGCATATGTTTTCATTTCTTTTGGGAAAATGCCTGTCATCAAAATTGCTGATATTTAATGATAAATGTATGTTTTACATTATAATAATTCCAGTTGCCTCACAACCTCACCAACACATGATAGTGTCAATCCCGTTGGATGTGCAGTGATGTTTTATTTTGGTTTTGATATTATTTCCCAGGTGATAATGATGTTTATCATCTTTATATGTGTTTATTGGTCACTACATACCTTCTTTTATGAAAGATTTGTTAAAATCTTTTGCCTAATTTCACTGAATTGTTTGACTTATTTTATTGGATTGTAAGATTTCTTTGCATATTATAGGTACAAGTGTCACATTGGCACCAGCAGATATGAGAAAAGCAATGAAGACAATTATCTAGCTCTTCATACAGGCTTTTTATGATCTCTAAACTGGAAGAAAGGCAAGGAATTAAGATCTGGTGAGCAGTTGCATTAGCCAGTCAGCATTGTCTTTCATGGCTAGAAATCCCAAAATATAGCAGTCAGCGTAGGTAACTGTTATAACCTGACATGCAACAATATGTGTGGTTGTAAGATGTGTATGTGCACACATGCATGTATAGTAAATACTTGGAGTATGTAGCATCAGGTGAGGACTGAAAAGTATAGTATACTATTTACTTTCTGGCTAAAAGCAAAAAGGGCAAAACTGTCAAATAAGAGAAAAACAAACTTGATTTTCACCATTTTAAAATAATCCCTAATGAGGAAAATGTCACATTATTCTAGTTTATTGTATTGACTGTATACTGAGATTGAGATAAGTCCTGGTGATGTTTAAACACCAATTTACCACCTACTTAAGAAGAAATGTGATGTGGTATGTTTTCAAATGCTTTATCCTATAAAAACACAAACAATAAGATTTGCAACCTTTCATTATAAGAAACACCAAACAAAGGATTATAAGGTTTGTGTGGATTTAAATATAGGTTGAAAAGGTGCAAAAAAAAAAAAAGAGAGAGAGAGAATAAAATGGGATTTTTTATGTAAAATGACTGTAACAAAGAGGGGCACTGAATATTTATAAAGAAAAAAGATACACATGTATTTTAATTATTCATCGTGTGTACCAATGTGATTTATATATTTAAACATATTTTGGTATTTTATATTAGATATGTGCAGAAAAAATTAGGGAAAAAACAGAGAATATAGCATTTGGAACCAGGTAATGTCATTACTTTAGTCAGCATTTTCCAGAGAAACAGAACCAATAGGATATGTATGTATGTATTTATGTATGTGCATAACTAGTAATTACAAGGAATTTATTCATTTGATTACAGAGGCTGAGAATTCTCAAGACCTTCAGAGACCCAGGAGAGCCAATGGCTTGCTGTCAGTATGAGGACCATATTGGACCAAGAACAGCCAGTGTTTCGAGTCTGAAGGCAGGGAAAGATAGATGTCCCAGCTCAAGACAGTCAGGCAGGACTCTTCTTAACCTTTTTGTTCTATTCAGGCTTTCAATTGATTAGATGAGGTCCATTCACATTTGGGAGGATAATCTGCTTCATTCAGGCTATGGATTCAAATATCAGTCTCATCAAGAACATCTTCACAGTCACACCAGAATAATATGTGACCAAATCTTTGGGCATCTTGTGACCTAGTTGAACTGCCAGACAAAATTAACCATCACAGTCACATTCCTTCTTCAGTAGATGGTAAGTCTCAATATCCACTAACACTTATCTCAAGTTCAGTGTACAGAAAATACAATAAATGTGAGTGATGTAACATTTCTTCGTTAAACACAACTAAAAAAAATGGTAAAACTTGATTATAATTGTTTCTTTGTTAGGCTTTAAACTTAAAGACACATAATGGGATTGGGCTGCTTCTTTTACCCTCTGCTCAGTCCTCTTACTTGTTACAGCTTACTTTTTTCTTGTGCTTTATTACATATTTTGGTCCATCTGTTCAGATTTACAGTTTCTTGAGGTTAAAAAAACATTTTGCAAATTGTATTTGTATTTTATTACTGTACCTTAGAAGAGTTTTACACACTTTGGTGTCAGTTCCTTCTTCAGGTTGATTACTTAGGGTGATACGCAGATATGGAGTGGTGGAGTTGCCCATTAATTTTACTTCTTTACTATATGACTATCTATGATACAGGAGGATTTTCCCGTGTTGTCAGTATTTCTAGATACTGAACTTCTCATTGGGTATTCAGGAGTTCAGTATTGTGTTGACTACTGTCTTCTCTTTATGTGAATATTTTTCTGTGGTACTCAAATGTGTTGTATTCTTAATCTCCTATTACATTATTCATTTTGTTAAAAAATACACATATTTATATTTTTTCTATATTTATATATTATATATTTGGTTTTCTATATAATATATACACACATGTACATATATTGTATATATTATATATTTGTATATAATATATACATACACGTATACATATTGTATATATTATATTATAGCTTTTGAAGACTTCCTGGCCTCCATTCCACTTGGCTACTTACCATTTCAGTCTCAGTCTTTCTATATTATTCTTTCTAGCATGTTATGGCTGGAATAATTCACCTGTTTGAACTCCACATTTTAAGTATTTCAGTTTTTTTTTGCCATCCTGTGTATGAAATGGAACCATTTTTCAATTCAAGTTAACAAAAAAATAATAATTAATACAAATAAAAATTAGAAAAAAAAATAGAAACATTTCAACCAAAGAATTAATGCTGGTGTATCTACAGCCATAGAGTGGTATGAATTACTTTTCGGGCCTTTTGGCTAAGATCAAGTGTAGAGTCGTAGAGCCGTATGAGACCCCTGAAAAACGATGACGTCCTCATAGTAAGCAAGAGAGAGCAGGACTGCAAAAAAAAAAAAAAAAAAAAAAAGACAGCCACAAAATGTGTCACTGAACTACTTCTTCACTGAGAAAGTGCTATTATTCATTTTATTTTGATTTTTAAGATGTCATTCATATTTTATTTCAAACTTGATTCTGTTCTAAACAGTAATATTAAACTGAAAAAAAAGGAATACCTTGAATGTGACATTTGCCTTTTTATATTTCTGTCCATATCTAATCTCTTGTGGGGTACTGTATTATTCTACTTCTTTTTATAACTCAAATGTGTGTCATTATCTGTTTTCTTACTATACTCATTTACGATTTGCCATATTTAATTAGTCTACTGCCTACTTTCATTTTTTATTATAAAAAATAACATTCATCATAATATCTTAAGATATGTATCTTCTTTGTATTGATATAATTAAGAACATTAACAGATAACTGATAACTTTTTTGTACTGGATTCGAGGAATATAGTATTAAATAAAATGTGGTCTGTTTTGCCTAACTCCCTTTTGACTAATGAGACTGAAACTATCTTTTGATATTCAATATGATAGGGTAATTTTAAACATTTTTCATATAGCAGGTTGAGTAATAATAATTTGTTACCTTCTAAGATATTTAGACATCTAAGGTAATAATAGCAAAGTCTATCAAGTGCACATAATTCATCTTTTTTGAGTATCCAATTACTGCTAACATTTGTTTATTATAATTTTTCTGTTTATTCCATTTGATAATTAAATGGAAAGGCAAAAATGCCTATAAGTTATAAATGTTTTTGTTTTTTTTTTGAGTTGGAGTCTCACTCTGTCGCCCAGACTGGAGTGCAGTGGCCGCTCCCGGCCACCGCAGCCTCGACCTGCTGGGCTCCGGAGATCCTCCCGCCTCAGCCTTCCGAGGAGCCGGAACTACAGGCGCGCGCTACCACG
>CAUYQG010161907.1:0-29215 GCA_963574415.1 Tarsius wallacei | reverse complement strand
TATAAAACAAGTCCATCTTTTATGCAGTCTCATTTCACAAGTTCTCCTACTTAAAACAACCACCACCATGACAAAAATAGACACAGCAGCAGCATACAAAGGAAGACTGTTTTTTTTTTTTTTTTTTTTTTTAGTTGGCGTCTCACTCCGTATCCCAGACTGGAGTGCAGTGGCCGCTCCCAGCCACCGCAGCCTCGACCTGCTGGGCTCCGGCGATCCTTCCACCTCAGCCTTCCGAGTAGCCGGAACTACAGGCGCGCGCTACCACGCCCAGCTAATTTTTTTGATTTATTGTAGAGATGAGGTTTCGCCTGCCCAGGCGGGTCTCAAACCCGCGGGCTCAGGCAATCCACTCACCTCAGCCTCCTAAGGTGCGGGATTACAGGCTGAGCCGCCGAGCCCGGCTAGGGAGACTGTTTTTTAAGGGGAAGGGCAAAATTAGCAAATATAAGCCCGGAACACAACCAATTGTTCCATCATGCTCCCAATCACGCACAGGAGGTGGGGGAAAAGCCAAATGATCTCTGCTGTCTCTCCTAGATTGTCTCCTTTCCCCCACCTAAGTCAGTTATCCCTGCAGGAGGATAGTGTCAGCATTTTATTGCTTTCCCATTGCAGCCTGCGGCTAATGGAGAATGAATGTGTCGGCTCTCCTCCTCCTTGAAGTCATCTCTAAACCTGGGTGCAGCTCCATGGTATTATTGGGGTTATTTGGGGCCTAGTCTCATTCCTTCTTCCTGAGCCCCATTCCCAGAGGATGGAGGGCTCAATCCCAGCAGGGCTGCTGCTTCTTTATTGCAGAGTAAAATCTGCCCTCCAAAACCTCTGTCACCCACCCTCAGGCCCTACGTCAGACACACAATACCATCCATGGACCGCACATGCTCCATGTAGCCAGAGGAGGCAGCCCTGGGAATGGTCTACTAAAGACCCAGCTATTAAAAGGTCCATGAAAGCAGGGTCCCTATGGACATGTGTTCTTACCATGGTGATTTATTATGGACCATCGATGCATCAGAGCTTTATTGGTTGATGTCTTTATCTTCTTAGCATCCCTTAGAAGTATCCTGTTGGCTGATGTAGCTGGGCCCAGGGCATGACTCACATCTACCTACTATGCTCAGCCTCAAGCCACAGGAAAACTTGCATTTATATATTATCAAGTATTAAAATAATCTAGCCGGGCTCAGTGGCTCAGCCTGTAATCCTGCGCTTTGGGAGGCTAAGGTGAGTGGATGGCCTGAGCCCGCGGGTTCGAGACCTACCTGGGCAACTTGGCGAGACCTCATCTCTACAATAAATCAAAAAATTAGCCCAGTGTGGTAGCGTGTGCCTGTAGTTCCAGCTACTTGGAAGGCTGAGCGGAAGGATCGCCGGAGCCCAGCGGGTCGAGGCTGCAGTGGCCGGGAGTGGCTACTGCACTCCAGTCTGGGCGACAGAGTGAGACTCCAACTCAAAAAAAAAAATAAAAATAAAAAATAAAATAATCTTACTTTGTCATTTTAAAAATAAACCATTTGCTTCTAATCAAGAGACATCTAGGTAATAGTAGGGTGTTAATGACAGATAGACCAAGAAGGTGGAAAGAAAATGGAGATGGGCAAAAGTTACTCAACTGAGTTCTGTTTGGTAAGGGACGCTTGTAACCAAGGGCAAGTACATATAATAGTGCTGTCTCTTCTGTCGTGGTCAACCAGCTCCATAAGGAGTCAATGCATTAAGGAGCAGCGCTCAATAAGGTTTGCTGGAACTGTCTAAAGCTACAATAAGCTAAGGCATGGTTAGGAAGAAAATGTTATCTGTGATGTACTTGTGTGTGTTGGGAGGGTGTGTATTTAAGAAACTGCTTTGTCAGTTTTACAGCTCCTCCCATTCCAGCTTCCTCCTGTGCATGCCCACTGCACCTAAGTGAACCTTAGCATTCTCTGCTTACATGCCCAACTCAGTCTCCAGTCTCCCAGACTGTAAGTTCCCTGAAGGCAGGGACCTTGCTTTATTTGTCTTGGTGTTCCTAACATCTAGCACAGTCCCTGGCAGAGGTGGTGCTCAACAAATACTTACTGGCCAGTGTATTTATTGTCTAATGCTGTATAACAAAATATTCCCCAAATTAACAGCTTAAAACAACAAATTATCTCACAGATTCTGTGGGTCAGGAATTTTGGAGCTGGGTGATTCTGCTTCAGGGCCTCTTGTGAGGAAGTCAGTGTCAGCTGTGGCTGTAGTCATCTTGACTGGGGCTAAAAGACACACTTTCAAACTCATTGCCATGGCTGTTGAGGGGAAGCCCTAGTTCTTCACCATGAGGGTTTCTCCACAGGGTTGCTTGCAACATGATGGGTGATTGGCTTCCTCCAGAGTCAGCGGTCCAGACAGAAAGAGATCATCAGAGGCCACACTACATTTTACTACCCGGCTTTCCCCGCCCCCAGTCAGTTCATCAGAAGTCACCAAGTCTAGCTCCCACTGAAAGGAAGGGAACTACACAAGGCTGTAAACACCAAAAGTGGGGATCGGACACCATGTTGGAGGCCGGCTACCAGTGCCATATTCTAGCAATTCAATTCAACCAACATTTATTGGGTGCCCTCTGTGTAACAGACCCTGTGATGGGTGCTGGGAATGCAGTGGTCAGTGGAAAGCAAGGCGTATGGTCCCTGTCCTCACAGAATTTACAATCATAGGAAGCTGGATGTTAAGCAACTAGAGTACGAGTGTTACTTACCTAGGGGAAAGCGGTGGGGGTGGAACTGTAGGAGCACGGAGCACCCTTAGCTAAAGATACTAAAACTGGAACCACGGGCCATTAGACAGACTGTGCTATTATGCATACTGTTGTTATGCATTAGCCATCATTTTGGCTTCTTCCCAAATAATTATGCATTGTTCTGAAAATACAGTGCTCTATTGTAAGTGAGGGTGAGCCTTTTATAAGTACTAGGCAAGAATCAGAGATGATTATCAGCTCTCTCTCTCCAGTGAGGAACTTCAAGCCAGGGGGGCAAAGACTTTCTCAATTAGACAATAATAACTTTATATCAAAACACCTTCATTCTTCAGACAGAAAACAAGTCATAGGTAAGATAGAACATCTGCTTTCTGAGCTCTAAAGATACCCTTCTAATCACTAGACAATGGAGGACTGCACTGTGCCCGTAATCTGAACCAAACCTAACCAAACCAAAACCTTTCTGGGTAATTTAATTTGTTTAACTTTTATTTTTAAAGTAATAAAAAGACATGAGTATATGTTTTTCTGTTTCTGTTTTGTTTTGTTTCATTTTTTAATCCAAGAATCGACTTGTTTCTTCCAAGGAAATCTTTATTGAGTTGCAACACACTCAATATTATTAAGAATTCTGATCAGAAGTAAACATGCAAAACACTCAGCCAGGAGGATTAAGACTCTTTGTTAGTGTTTACGTTATCTGTTTTTAATTCCTATATATCCTTTCTTTATCTTGGTGTTTCAACACTAATTGCAAAACAGCCCTCACTAACAGTAATGAGCCCCTGGACCTTTGCAGACCTCTAGACATCGCTCGTTGCTATAGATAAGGCAGCCCCTTAACAAGGCTCAGTATCTGGATCAAGGTCTTTTACTGCTTTTCCACTTTCTTCTGCTCATCTGGCCTTCCAGAGGCTAAACCAGCTCACTAAATCATGTAGTTCAGGGTGATATCTTAGTCTGCTGAGAGTCTCGAAACTCAGCTGAGTCTAATGAGATGAATATGCTGCTCTTGGCCTCCACTTCCCTACTTCAAACAGAGCAAGACCAAACATCAGTAGTATACTAGTGCACCAATGCCACTGGGTACTGCTAGTAGAATCAGAACCAGGCCCTGTGGCCCAGTTAAACCTAGTTCACTGATATGAACTAACTGAAGCCTAATTAAGTTTGTTGTAAAGATTTCATGGCAGCACAACTTGATTCTCCATCTCTCCTTCCATGAATTTCCACACTGCATTTTGGGTCGATAATACTCCCTGAGTTTTGCTTGCATTAGAATCATAGTACAGTGTCCAAGAAAGAGACTGAGTTCTTATATCACTGGGGTTGTTCCTCTGCCAACTGACTCTCATTTCATTTAGCAAGATGAACTAAGCTCTGCCTTTTCCTTCCTTAGCCCCAATTTTCACTCAGCTGTTTCTATGATTACAAATATCTTTTATTCCTTTTTCATTACTGACTCACCTACGTATTAAAATGGTACCTATTTCATCTTCCTGTCTTGTCTCTTCTGGTATGTCCCTTCCAGAGACTTAATTCAGGGATCGTTGCTAAGCAACTATACATCAAAGCTCCAGTCACCAATGACTAATTGTCATCAGCACTTTAGCCTTACAAATCTGGACTGCCTGTGACAATGGCAAGTAGTTTCAATGGCCAAAACCACACCCAGGAGTTTCTGAGCTCCATTAAGATGGAAGTAGTGAAAACAAGGTACTACTGTCATGGCAGTAACAAAAATTTCTAGCCTCATTCACGGAATCACATAGTTTTGAGTCCATCAGCCTGGCACTGCTCTCTTTCCTGATCAGGAAAGAAACTGGAGGTATGGTTGGAAATATCCAAACACATGCACCGATGAAAATGTGGATACCGGCATTTCACACGCATTCACCTTCCTCTCCACTGGTACCACCCTGTCTCTACAGTTTCTAGTTGAATTCAGGATCTATTAGTAATCAAATTTCAGCCTCAATTTTATGGTTAGTGTAATGGAGTTAATTCCTCTAATGCTAGCAGTTCATGGAAGGGGTCTCTTGTGGCAGCGCGGACCTGGGATTCGCAGCAGCTGTCAGAGATGCCACTAAGGAATTCCTTATTAGCTAAGATGCAACCAGGCAGAAAACTCATTACACAGTGCTAAATATACTTAATCACATCTATTAGAGAAAAATGAACTTGATAATTACAACAAATAACTAAACTGCAGAAAGTGTTCAAGGAAAAAAAAACCACACCAGAATCTAAGTGTACAGGGAATCCGAGCTGCACGAGACGAAAGATGAACTAGGAGCACATTGCTTTGTGCCGAAGGAGAAACCAGTCTCCAGGTAGGGGGAGCAGGTTTATGTTGCCCAGGAAAAATGACAAATTTACATTTCAAAAGTGCCCTTGTTTATTTGGTATATGTAAAATTTTAATTAGAAAGACATCCTCAGAGGGCAAACGCTTTGTTTGTAGACTGGTTCTCCTAGGTGTGGGTGGTGGGGCAGGGGAGGGATGTAAGGGAACCCATGGTAAACACTTGGCTTGACAAATACAGATCTGTAACAGCTCAGTTGCACATATGGCTTCCCTGGGGCCTAACGATGTTGAGACTCAAATGTGGCTTTTACTCTGTCACAAAACTTAAGTCCCTGAGTGGGGCTTCATCCCTGACTAAGGGACATACGTGAGGACCCCTGGAGTGAACGACACATATCAATTTATAGAGTGCTTGATCTCCCTCAGGAAAGGAGTCATCACTACTGGGGGTAGTTTCAGGCATTTTGGCTTTTGGTAAGTGAGGCCACAGAATCAAGTTAACTTTGGGC
Source organism: Tarsius wallacei (assembly GCA_963574415.1). Taxonomy (NCBI): domain Eukaryota; kingdom Metazoa; phylum Chordata; class Mammalia; order Primates; family Tarsiidae; genus Tarsius; species Tarsius wallacei. The sequence goes on along the minus strand of CAUYQG010161907.1, from coordinate 23,671 downwards.
CAAGACCTGGCAGGAGATGAACGTTGGAAACCCAAGGAGGAGGGCAAAACTGGTCACGGTTAGGCATGTCAGAGAAATGGGACTTTTGAGAGAGAAATGGAGGATGGAGATAAAGATCAGAACAAAGGCTGAAAACAAGTGCTAGACCATCTTAGAGTTAAGTGGAGCCCCAAGGATATATGAGGAGCAAGGGCCTTAGTCTGGAGGGACCTCTGACCTTCTGGCAACTTCCTCTTTACAGAAAGGAAAGATGGACATGATTTCTAAGCATAGAAGTGGCAGGATGGTTTTATCTCTGTAATGTTTGCTAAACAAAAATATACCATTGTTACCTTTGGTTTCTGATGGTACCAGCAGAAGCAGCCCACTTGCTCCAAATACTGAGAAAATCGAAAGTCAAGTCCATATATCCACACCAATAATCAGAGACCCTTTCCTCTTATTATCCATATTTTGGATGAGCATCTTATGCCTACTGTCAACCATAATGCTCCACATGGACTCAGCCTGCCCTAGAAGAGAAATGGGACACAGAAGAACAACGTGACTTAAGAGGAAAGACCTAAACCAGGTGGTCACTTAGTGTTTAGTGCCTGGGAATAGGCATTGCAGGACCTGGCTACAGCATGGCAGATCACTAGGCACGGCCCTTTAGAGCTCAGTAGTGAGATCAGAGGATGTAAGAATATCAGCCCAAACCAGGCATCCAGCTGCACTGCATTTCATCACATATCAATTTTTACTGAAAAGAAAACCATACAAATTTAATCAGCTCTTCATATGGAAATATTTAACTTTTTCCCCTGGAGTTGTTTGATATTATTGTTTTAAGAGTCAAGATTAAAAAAAAAAAAATCAAGATGTGTGATAGTGGTGGACACAGAAAAGCATCCATTTCTGGCAAGAATGCAAGTCTCATTTCCAGTAGACTCAAGTCTTAAATGCACTGGCGTCTCTGTCAATTGCCTGACTCAATGAAGAACATATTACATGCCCATAACCATGAAGTATAAGACAAGAATGATCTGTCTTGCACACCCCTCACCCATAGTAAGGCAGGATGCTATTACCGGTGAGAATAATATGATCTCAGAAAAGTTCCCGTTGCCCACAGGATTAGGGAGTGTTCTGTTTTGGCATCCAAACCACTGAGGTTTACATTCGCTCCTTTGCCCTTCAGAGATGTTATCAAACAACCTTGCTCCAGAATGTCTAATTTCTGAAAACCTATTACGTGGAACTCTCTTACATATATACCTATTAAAGAACTATGTTCTCTCTCAGTAGTCATAAAATGTAAAACACCTCTTAAAAGAGACTTCCTTTGTTTTCCAGCCAAGGGCACATGAGACAAAAGAAGTTGCCTTTTAAATATAATTTTAAAACCCTGTGTTAAATAAAATGAAGTATCAATATACAGGGTGATTTTAAAATGAGGACTGCTTTTGAGATCAGGGGCATTTTAAAATGCAAAAGTGATGTAAGTGATAGGCCAATGCTAAGAATTTTCCGTCTAAGAAATGGGTCATCAGAAACTTGGGGGTGAGGAAGAAATAGAGCATTGTCACCAACTGTATTGGGAGGACATGTAAATTTGCAGACCACACATCATCTATGACAGTTTGTGGGGAAGGCCGATCAACTGCAAAGCCTGGCCCAGGCCTAGGCAGGACAACTATCTTGAACTTCTCCGAACCACGGTCTCAAATGCTTAGGCACATCAAACCCAGAGATATTTGCAAAGGGACGACATGTGCACTAGCTAAGCAGCTATTAGGTTGCTAACCCATACGCCGATTAATTTTTCTCAGGGCTCATTCTCCCTATAGTGGAGGATCAGTTTATTTATTAAATGTCACGATAGTGGCCAGCTGGGCAGAGTCAATCTCCCAGGCCCTTGAAGATTTCTTCTTCTTGCCTTCATCATGTTAGAAACATTCACCTTCTTCCTTGAAGGAGAAGAAATGGCGGAAGTCGCTAGCAATTGAGAAGGTATTCACCCGTTCTTGAGAGGGGTACTCTTTGGAACCCAAAGCACAGAAAACTTTATGTCAACATTATGGATAATACTTTTTGCAGAGGAAAAAGAAATCCCATTTCTATTATGCAATCAGGAAATTGAAGATGTCTATCTCCAGATAACCAACTGCTTGTGGTGCGATTTCAGTTGGAAACTTTCACATAGAATGTTTTCATACTGTCTGTTCTGGTGTTTCTGTCACTTCACATTGACTTTTTTTGCTCTCTCTAGCAAATAAATCAGAAAGTTAATAGTTCTGTTGATTTGTTGGACCTTTTCCCCCCCTTTAAAAAAATAAAAAAAGAGAAAAGAATAGCTTTAAAGGGGGAAAAACTGATCCCAGTGTGTTAACAACTCCATTGCGGTTTCAGGCTGCGGTCATGCCAACTGTCTAGTAAAAAGAGAAATTCCACTGTAGCAGAAGTAATAAAATCTTCTTTTAAAGCACAAATACCATGCAGGGAGGAAATGTAAACCCTAGCATTGGGACAAGGAAAGTGGGGGTGGTACGAGGTAAAATATGAACTGGAGCACTGAGGATCTGTGATCACCACACTACCACACTGCTTTGGATAATCTTTCACCCAAAGCAGCTGTTTCCATGACCCAGAACCTTCCCTTCCTCTTAATTCATCATTCAGAGGACTTTAGAAAGTTGTAAGCTATTATCTGAAGCTACTTCATTGTTATTCATATGGCGAAATATTTATCACCCACTCTGCTTTTTCAAAGAAGCTGGAGTCTGAGATGGACAGTCAGGAGATTCTCATCAGTATGGCATCAAGCTATGGTTGGCTCAGTGCGGCTGCTCTGGGAGACAGCGAGCGGGTGGATGTGGACGGGAAATTTCTGCTTCACAGTCACAGATACACTGTTATCTATCCCCAAACCAGAGGGATGGGCATTTAACATCGGAGTCTCATATCTAGATTTCTAGGACTCATAATTGACAAATAATTGACTTTCCTTAAAATGAGGGTCAAACCTCCCCAAATTACCACCCTTGATGATGAACACACTGGGCCAACTGTTCCCCAGGCAGCCAGGAGGAATCCTGTCTGCCCCACAGGCCCCCACTCAGTTACTCCAACAAAAGGCAGCAGTTGAATGTAGAGAAAAGTCAAGTGAAAAGAGCCGGGATCCTGTGACACGAGGCATTCAACAGCCAGATTGTTTTCACACAATCACTCAATATCTCTCATGATGGCCAGACTTGGATCCATTTGCCAGGTAATGCTTTGACACTGAGAGCCAGCAGAAGGCAGAGCCAAATTCCAGCTTCTTAATTCAGGCTCCTCATTAAAACACTCACATCTCTGATCCACTGTCGAATCCTGGGAAAAGCCCTCAGAACAACAGGGCAGGCCCCAGGAATAGGCATCTTAGCATTTCCACCTCCTGACTTGCCCCCATCCTTGTCCCTTTTCCTCAACTCTGTCTGATGGTAGGAGGGGCAGCTCTGGGGAACGTAAACTGCAGTAGCAGCGGCCCAGTCACCATCTTAACACTTGAATGAATTAAATGCAAAGATACAATGACAAGCATTTCATTTCATCTGGTATTTCCTCAAGTCCTCCCACCACAGGAATTATACATACACATTACAATCCCCACCACCCTGCCCCGCCACTTTGAACTTAATTGTATTCCTAATTGGAAATGAAAATTAATTTGCTTTTGATCAATTCCAGGTGGTAGATCAGCCTGGAATGGTAGCAGAGCATTTTTCCCTCTCTGGGTGACCACACACACGTGCCCATAAACACCCACATGTGCTACTGGCATAAACAGGCTGCCGCCTCTTTTTTGCACAAGGTCTTTCTAGTGTCTCTGTCTCTCTTCCCTTTGCTGATTGGCACCATTCAATTTTTAAGGAGAGATTTATAAAAGTGATGATACCTGTGGAAATAAACTGCTGACAGACTTGCTGAGTTAAGTGTGTAATTAAGGCTGTGGAACTACAGATGTTGAACAATGGTGGCTTCCATCAAGACGTATGCGGTGGTATCACAAATAACCTGGCATCTGGTTTCTTTATCTAAGTACCTTTCTTACGGTTTGGATCTTAATTTTTTACAGTTGACAGCAGTGTTATTTGAGCCAGTCAGTGGCATCTGGCTGTTGGGGGGGGGGGGAAGAAAGAAAGAATGAAAGAGAAAAAAAAATCTCCATGCACTTTAATTAATTGTGGAGAAATTACATGGTCCTTCAACCGTGTAGTTTGTCATCAGTGCACATTACAGATTTATATTAGATGTTTCTCCACAGTGTCAGGAATAATTAAAAGGGGGTAGGAAATGATGCCAACCAGCAATGCTTTACATCAGTGGTGAAAGTTTTATATTTATAACAGCCAAACAATTTTAGAAGAAGATGTCAACTCGGAGGCTTGACTGTGCATGGAATACATATCAGGCTGGAGGGAAAGCCAGTGCTCTACGGCTGCTGGGATAATGAGAGAGGGCTCATGTTTAATCTGGCAGGCCGACCAGAATTGGTAAGGCATGCTGGAGTTATTAATGACGCGGCATCCCCTTTTCTCATAAAAACATTCGCCCCAAACAATAAGTAACATATGCTTTTTTCTTTTTCCTGAAGTGATCTTCATCCAATTGTTCCTTCTGATCCTAATAAGAACAGAAGTGCCAACTGTATGCAAGTCACTTTTTTTTTGCTCAATTAATCTGTGCCACACTTATGACTTGGGCAGTGCTGATGGAGCGATTTAGTAAAAAGATATCAAAACGACTTTCGCCTTCATTGAGCAAATGATTAGAGCATTCTTGCTAGGGCCCTCCATGGAGGGAGCCCTCTCCAGACAGCAGCCAACTTGAATGGTAATCACCAACCTGTACCCATACCAGCCGAGCAACTCAGATCTTAGCTCTTTTATTCCTGATATCGTCGAACAACCTGGAACATAGTCCTTTATCTTTTCCAGAGATCAGAGCCAGGTTCTACATGCAGAAACCAAAGGTCACAGCAAAGCTCTTAGAAAACATCCCACAGATCCACGACAATGGGAACAGCCATCCATAGGACATCAATCTTCTCCTTTGCTCTTTCCTTCGAGCAGACATCCTTTTGTATCATCTGCACATCAGGCGGCACATTTCAGGGGGATTATTAGACACCCTCCACCTTCATCATGTGTCTTGCAGAAGAGTCAGTGTGCACAATAATCCCTGAATATGCAATGCCTGTCACTTCTTATTTATTAGCTTCCTGCCCTGGAAATTTTCATAATTTCCATTTAGCTAGTGTGGCCCCAGAAGTGGAGACGCCCTGGGAATCACAATCTCAGGAAGGCCTCACCTTTGCCCCTATGGACCCATATGGCAGCAGGGCAGCCAGCAGGAATTCTCTCCTCAGGGCCTTGGGGTCTAAATGGTGGGAGTCTTCCCCCTCAGACCTACATGAGACAAGGAAAATGGCAATGGAACCTTCATAGCAATGTTTTTCTCTGAATCACTACGTGGGTCTGATAGGGAGAGTTTGTTTAAAGTTTAGCAATAAAGGAACAGGATCCTTAGTTGTTTTAAGTCCTTTCATAACAATATTCTTAAATTTATAGGAAATAGAGCTTTAACATTTTCAAAGCACCTTTGTAACTAAGATTTCATTTCACTAATACCTGTGTAACTCAGTGTAGAGGTATAAAAAGGGGGGAAACCTCGGCACTTTCTTCTTCAGTCCTAAATAAAATACCTTAGGTATATTTTTCATTTGTTGATGGCTTAGGAAAGTCAGTGTTTAGCTTTCTAAAGTACTTTCTGTGTTTCAAATAAAATCTCAACTTCTTCCTATGGCCCTGCCTTCCTCTCTGTCTTTGTCTTCTGACACTCCCCCAGGGAACACTGCTCTACTCTCTTCCTGTTCCACACAAGCTATTCCAACCTCAGGGACTTTGCACTTAATTGTTCCCTCTGCCTGGAACACTAACACCATGCTTTCGCATGGCTGTCTCTTTCTTGTCTTTCAAATCTCAGCTCGAATGTCCCCTCTCAGAGAAGCCTCCCTGACCTCTCTACCTAAATTACCTACCTGTCTGTCCCCATTTTGTAGCTCACAATCTGAAATGATCTTCTGTATATATTTGTTGAATATGGGTCTCTCCCATTGAAATGTAAGTTCCAAGAGAACTTGAAAAAACTACAACTTCAGGGTAGAGTTCCCTATGTGCTTAAAAGTTACATATCTACAATTAGTTTCAAATAATCTGGGTCAATTTTTTCTTTAATTCAGCAGAAAGTCTTTAATCTAGTTAGTGTAACTGAGATTTTGCCATATAAATGATTTTTCCTCATCCCATTTGGATTTCAAAACCACTGATAAACCTTTTTGGGAGTAATCCTAATGGAATTAATCAAATTTAGGGAGATGTTGGCTTAAAACTATTATTACTGGAAATAGAAGAGTATTAATAAAAGGCCAAACCACTGCATCTTGTGTCCCTAAAAGGATTATTTTAAAGTCAATTTTTTCACTGTTAATATTAAAACAGTTCACTCAACCAGTCACTAGGTTTGAACTCTGATTTGAGTGGAGGTTTGCAGGGCTTCAACCAAATCCCTGCTAAATCCAGCTTTGGACAGGAGCAGCTCAGTGCAACTAAGGCCAAGTATGAATCCTTGGCTCACAACACTCCAGCCTTGAACAGCAGGTACCAACAGGATTTATGCGTGTGGAGGACTGGCCAGGGCCAGAAGAAAAGAAGTTTAAGTTAGAACGTGAGATTTGAATCCAATATAGAAAAAAAAAAAATCCTACAGGAAGCGAGAGTCCTAACAAGTGACTAGAGGAATGACCAAAACCTTTGCAGAGTTTAGACCAGAATAAATTCTCTCTGACCCCTGCTTGAAGACTGTGTCTGGTTCATCTTTGTAGCTCCTTGTAGTACCTAACACATACTAAGTGCTCAAGATATCTGTATGTAATAAGTTAGAACAAGATGGAGGACAGGCCTAACCTGTAAGCTTCATGAAGGCAGCGCCATATCTTTCTATTTCTCCACTGTATACTCAGCACAGTGGGAGGCTCTCGGCAAAAGTTCACTGAATGAAAAACATAAATCAATGAATAAATTGGTCAATGAATGAATGGGCCCTGTAGGACTAACGTGCTTGATACTCCAGCAGAGCTGGAAATCCTACCTCCATTTCTGTATTTCTTTCTTGATCTCTAGTTTCTTTCCAGAAAGCAAAGAAGCTTCTCTTCCTCTCCTGACCCCACTCCCCACCCTTCTGCATCTACTCTGAAAAAAAGACCCCTACTTTTTTATTTTATTTTATTTTATTTTATTTTTTTAAATGAGGTCAGGTGTCTCACTTTAGCCCAGGCTAAAGTGTGTTAGTACAATCATGGCTCACTGCGGCCTTGAACTCCTGGGCTCAAGTGATCCTCTCGCCTCAGTCTCTCAAATAGCTGGGACTACAGGCATGTGCCACCATGCCTGGCTAATTAAAAAAATTTTTTTTTAGAGATGAGATCTTCCTATGTTGCCCAGGCTGGTTTTGAATTCCTGGTCTCAAGAAACCCTCCCGCCTCAGCCTCCCAAAATGCTGGGATTATAGGCATGAACCACAGTGCCTGGCCAAGACTCCTACTTTTGTAGAAGCACAATTCCCTCCTCATCAAAATTCATGAAATGTTATCTTCATTAAGATACTACCATACAGTCCTCTGCTAGATGCTGTAGAAAAAGCTAGAAAGAGCAAGTTCCTGGTGGCTGGGAGTTAATGGTTTAAAGACACCTGACAGTTATGGTACATGCAATGCCAGCTTCGCTCTGATCCCTTCCCTTCAATTCTCATCCCCCTTGAAAATCCAGTTTTCCCTTTTCAAGAGAGGAGCAGTGTCACCAGTGCTTCCCAACCACAGTGTGCCCTCCTGCCCCCACAAACGCTGCCAGCTGCTCTTATCAGATGTCCTGCTTTACATGTGGATTGTCAATTTGAGGGCAGGTTAGAAATCAGCTACTATCCACGATACAGATTTTCCTCCTCATGTTTTCCCATTAGAAGTAGGCAGTGAGGCTTCTGGGAACGGAAGTGGGGAAGGCACTTTCCAGTTTGAGCACAATCATGACGCAGCTGCTACAGCTGCAGAAAGACATAGCCAAGGGTCCTCTCTCCAGACTTTAACCAAGTCTTGTCTCCAAATATTTGAAATGTTCTGTGCTTCCATGACCAGCTGTGAAGCCCACAGTGGTCAAGTTTCTGTGGTGAGGTTCTTCTCAGCTTCTAAAGCCGGATTTTGTTTGTGCTTGAAAACATCTTATCCTCTGATTGCCTCTGGTGGGTCATCTCGTCTGGGGCCAAGTCTCTACTTAGACCCTAATTTAATGCAGCTGTAGCTACAGCTATGTGGATTTCATTTTCAGTGTGTTCACTACTGAAATAAAGGTTCCATTTGTGCCAAAAATATATAAACCTTGCACTGGAGAAAGTTCACCTCCACGAGCAGGATCCCTGGGCACACAAGTTCAGATAGCCCTAAGATGAGAAGTAGAGTAGGGCGTATTTGTATTAAACATGCTTTCTAAAATTAGACAAATAATTTAATGACAGTGCTAAGGAAAATGTAGTTCACATAATACACAATTCTAACAAGCCTAGCTGATATCCATATGCACACACAATTTTGACATATTTATGAACATAAAGACTGTATAATCACTCATTTGTTTTTTTCACTTAATGTTACATCATATACATTTCTCCATGTTTGCATGTGCTCTTCATAAACATAATCTATGTTTTTCTAAAGTAGAAGAGTCTGTACAACTTAAATCATCTATTAAATGAGGGACTATAAATACAAATCACCTATAATTCAAAAATTAGGCAACAGGAAAAAAAATCTGAAATATGTGTAGCAGTGAGATGGCAGAAGAATACTGAATAAAGAATAAATTAGATGCTTTTAACTAAAAGTATGCGCATTGTATACTATTAGCAAGCTTGAGGACCTCTAGAAAACTAATCACCTTAGTTTCTTCCTTTCCTGCTCTAAAATTTTAAGTTCATTCCTTAAATCAATTTTCTTCTGAGGAATACAGAATACTCTGACTTACTCCTTGGAGGAGTGGTCCAGTGGAAATACACTGGGTATGGCCCTCATTCTCCTTTTTGGGGAGTTGACCTCCCCAACATGTACAAGGTTTCATAGCGGGTTCCTAGAAGCCATGCTTGTTCAGTGTAGCCTGACCCCTCAGCCACAGCTAGTTGTTTCAGAAGTGAGCACTAGGCTGATAATCAGAATTCCTTCCCTGGAGATCTGGAATTGAGATAATAAGAGATTCTGTCTCTCCCAGTTTGCTGGACCTGAGAGACACGAAAACTCAAAACCTAATGGTAGTCACCTTTTCAGTCACATGGACCAGAGATACAGCAGCAGTTAGTGTGCAAAAAGAGGGGAGAAAGCAGACAGATAGGGAGATGTAGAAATAAAAGATGGACAACCTGCCAATCTATTATTCATGATATCAGTCTATGAGATATCTTGTATCCATACAAAATCCTACAAAAAACAATCATGTCCCTTATTTTATTGATCTATTTCACATAGCAAAAGGAACTCACAGTTAACAGCCTTCTTTGAGTGTCCCCTGGATTACTACACATCTATACCTCTTGGTAATTTTAGAAAATAGAAATAAAGTAGTATTATTACCCCATTTACAGAATAGGAACTGAGGCAACGTGCTTATAAAAAGCCAAATATCACAGAAATATACTGGCTGAGTCAGAACTCAATCCATGGACTCTTGCTTAGCACAAAGACTCTCTTTGTTAACTATTTCTGATCCTGTAGTTTAATTTCTGTTTCACAATGTGGAAAACCATGGGAAGGAACTTTAGCATTTTTAGAAATAGACTCATTTCTGACTGAGTTTGGAGTTTTAAGCAGAAAGAAGCTCAAGGTATCTAGTTTTGACCTCAACTATCTTTTTGACCCAGGGAGATTCTCTCTATTCATTCTGATCTCAATGCTAGGGCCTTGGATTCCGAGACCCAACATACGGGGACTGGTTTTTTGGTGGTTTTTCCTCAGTCCAGCCCTAATGAATGCCCTCTTATGCATGCGGAGATGTTAACAGAGATAAGAAACATGGAAGCTGGGAACTGAGTCTAGTCAAAATGTTTAAAACATTAAAGAACTAAATATTAGATTAGGACTAATCTGGTAAGTTCAGAATACTGAGGGACAATAGGAACCTTAAAATAGGATAGATAGCTGAAAACATGAGCTTTTTCTGTGCTTTGCCTTAATCCACTAACCTATCTGAAGGTCTAATCTAGCAAGTATTTAACCATTTACCAGAGATATTTCCTTCACTCCTCGGGGGAAGGAGGTGAGGAAGAAATTGGTCCCATATGAAATGATGTGATCTCCATTACATTCATAAATTAAAGCTCTACAGGCCCTGGATGTGATAATCATGTTTGCTCATGACACCACCTTTACCACCAACAAAAAATATCCTGACCTTAAAAACAAATAAATTAGAAAGGGAAAGAAATGTATTCAACATATATCTAGCAGTAGGGGGTCTATGAACAATCGGGGGTTTCATTTAGAGAGGGAGACAGTAAGGCAAACCTCTTGAAATTCCAGTTAGTTAATTTGAAAGTACAAACCTGAAGAATATTCTTGGGTTTGTCTGCATCAAAACTTTCCCAAGGTTTCCCATAAGTGGCAGGAAGCTGCTTTGTCAAGACTCTGAAAAGGCCTTGCAACACACTGGGGCAATGATCTACAATTAAGTGTTCTCCCAGTGGGTCTCAGCATGACAAACCATAATGGCTCCAGAGGAGCCCTTAAAACCTACCATGTCAATGAGCTCCACAAGCATGGGGATTTAGAGTTATGGATCAGAACTCTTAACCCTTCTCCCCTCAAAATACCTTAAAGATTCTTTTCTCCCAGAGGAGAAGCTGTCCTAGCCAGTGTCTGTCTGAATGGTGGCTGTGAAGTCATGTTTAGACACAGCCACAGGACAGCAAATGAAAACTCTGCATTTAGCGGAGATGCTTCTCATGTTGCCCTAAACCAGATCTAGGGGCCAGAGCCACAATGACTCCACCAAAATGAAGAAGAGGCCTCTTAGGGGTCTCATGTCGTTTCTGGAAATGAACAGCTATGTGATCGTGGAAACAACATTTTTGCTGTTTTCTTAATGCTTTAATTTTTATACCTGTAAACTACTGAGGTGGCTACTTATCTTGCAAGTTTGTATTAAGAAATGCCTTTAACTAAAAATGAGGATTTGACTAAAGAGTAAGTTTTATAGCAAAAATAACAAAAATGGAAAATCAGATCCTGTTCAGTCAGTAATGTACTTCCCTGCTGAACATCATTCACACTTCTGAGAGCTGTATGCATTCTTTCAAACAAGAAGGAAAAATTTGAAATCAACTCTGCATTTTTCTGAACTTAACAGTTACAGTAACACAAAAATGTGATCACAATGGATAATCCCAAACTATATTTAGAGTGGTGGGCATATATTATTCTTTTGGAAAGGATTCATTTGCCCAATTATATTTTGGTGACTCAGTGTGCTTCACTTCCTAAAGCGCATATTGTCAATGGGGACCGATAACCTAACGTGTTAATACATAGCTATAGACACCAGCCTCTTATTAAACATTCATTCAAGATAATTTATGTACAAATGTGAACTATTATTGTAGGAAAGAGTAGTTCCAGGACTTTAAAGATAGTATAGTGGCTTGAAAGCATTAATGACCCCCTCCATTTTTCTTGAGTCAGGGTCTCACTGTGTTGACCAGGCTGGAGTGCAGTGGCAGGATCATAATGATCATGCTCACAGCAACCTTGACCTCCTGGGCTCAGGTGTTCTTTCTATCTTAACATCCTGAGTAGCTAGAACTAAAGGCACCGCCACCACACCCCGCTAATTTTTTAATTTCTTTTTTGTAGACATGAGGTTTCGATATCTTGCCCAGGCTGGTCTCAAACTCCTGGGCTCAAGCAATCTGCCTGCCTCAGCCTCCCAAACTGCTGGGATTACAGGCATGAGTCACTGTACCCAGCTAATGATCCTTTTTAAGATCCTAAAACTACTAGGAGAGCAGCTCTGTTACCTGATCTATGTTCACACCATCCTATTAATCTCAAAAGTTCAGTTCATTCCCCACTAAACAGGTTCCAGGGCACAGTACACAAAACTTGGGAAACTTTTGAGATAATGACTGAAACAGACCTGGAAATGATTATTTCCTAATAAAAGTTTCCTCATTCTAGCCGGGCTCAGTGGCTCAGCCTGTAATCCCGTGCCTTGGGAGGCTGAGGTGAGTGGATTGCCTGAGCCCGCGGGTTCGAGACCTGCCTGGGCAACTTGGTGAGACCTCATCTCTACAATAAATCAAAAAAAAAATTAGCCGGACGTGGTAGCGCGCGCCTGTAGTTCTAGCTACTTGGAAGGCTGAGGTGGAAGGATCACCGGAGCCCAGCAGGTTGAGGCTGCGGTGGCCGGGAGCAGCCACTGCACTCCAGTCTGGGCGACAGAGTGAGACTCCAACTCAAAACAAAACAATAAAAAAAAGTTTCCTCATTCCAATGTACTCATGCCAACAGGCTACAGTAAGGTGGCAAGTGTACATTTTTTCTTGCAAAAATATTCCATCACTCTTCCTTTTCCTTGGGTAGCAAGGGGATTCTTTTCATTTTAGAATCATAAAGCTCTTAACCTCTGGTTTTAAAATGGAAAAGAAAGTAGGCCTTTTAATAGAAAAGTGCTGTTGAGAGTAGCTTTATTTCCTGGTTACACAAACACCTGCCTTCCTAGAGAGAGGAAAGTCAATGTTTAAAGTCTATTTAAAAAGGTGAATGTGGCAACCCCTTTGGGTCCCCTCCCACTGTGGGAACTTTTCTGTCCTTTTAATAAATCCTACTTTAAAAAACAAAACAAAAAAACCCCCCCCAGAAAAGGCGAATGCAAGATTTAACATATGCCATTCAGTATTAGGGGAAACAACCACCTTTAGTTTTTATTTGCAGCTTTTTCAGTGGCTTTTAAATTTAGCAAGTATGGCTACAGCCTCATGAGGTGACAGCGGACCCTTGCGGCACACCTCTTACCTGCACCACTCAGAAGTGGTACCGCAAGTATGGACAAGGTTATACAACACCGAACATAGTTTAAGTTAGATACTTGGAAAAGTGTGGTAAGAAGGACTTTAAAAGCAAGCCACATTGTTTGGGGCTCAAGGACTCAATTCTGATCAATGTGGGACTTTTCTCATTTCCTGGAATAGGACAAGTCTGAGCTTTATGAAGACAATTTTATGCTGGACAACCATATGCACCATACTCAGCCTTTTGGCCAGATCTAATTCCCCAATCTAAGCAAAGGACTTATCAAAAGGCACAGTGGGTTTTTTTTTTTTTCTCAATTTCTCCTTATATTTCAATCTTGAACGTATTGTTCCAGAGAGCTTCCAACCCCACAGTCTAACTGCATTCTCTGTTAGAAACAACTGTGCAAGTATTAAGTTAGTCACATCACTGAAGAAAATCACTGGTGCTTAAGAGTGTTACAACAGTATCTCCTTAAGCAGTTGAAAAAAAGTTGGTCCAGAATGGCAATTTGTCAGTTTCTGAAAAACGAAGACATGAAAACCTTTGAACCTAAACAGGAATAAAGAAAGTATCCAGCAGTTAACTGACAAGAAAAACGAGCAAGCCCTTAACCACATGCAATGCAAGAAGATAGTCAAGATCCTAACCCACAACAAAATATCAAAATTATCAAAATATTTAAAAAATTTTTTCTTTTAATTACTGGATTTGTACTTTGGTACCAATATAATCTCAGGTTACTGAGTTCACTTAAAGATACAAGTAGCCCTTTGGGGAATAAATTCAGAATTTTCACAACCAAGAGAATGTCAAGGTTGTGCTTCCTTCCTTGCATTTGAGGTCTTCCCAATAGCTAATTTACAAGGCTGTATCTTTAAAACCTCTTCTCACACTCAAATTGGTGTTAGAATATTCAATTCCCTCCCTCAAATGTCCATTTATTTCTGAGTTGGAATCAGAGGATCATGCTTGACTCTTTCCTCTTCATCTCCAAAACCAAATTGATTATAAAGTTGTCACCTTGGAAGTCCTTTGAAATTCACACTTCTCGCCTGTTATCACTGCTCTGTCTAAAGCATGCTCATATCACCTCAATTCAGAAACACAGTTTTTCTACAGATACACCCCTTTGTCTCAAGCAAGAACAACCGAAATCCGCTAAACACACTGTCACCAGTCTAATCTTCCTATAGTTATCACCAGCATCATGTCACTCAGCCTTAGAAACCTTTGAAGGCTTCCCAGAACTCAGCCATCTTTTAATACCTCCCACATATTGGTCTAAGTTTCCCAAATTTTCAGTCAGTCAGGTAGCCTGAATTTAGTGTATACCACCTTATGCCCATCCTCATACTGAATTCTACCTCACTGAAATGACTTCTCTCCATCCATCTGTCTACATCTTAGCCAACTCGGAATCTATCTTTTCCCTAAGATCTTACCTAAGTAGCTTGAAATGAACCCATCATACTTGGAACTCACTAATGAAATAAACACTCACCCTGGCTCTGTGGGGTCCACTGGCATGTTTTCAGAGGTCTACCGGTTTGATGAGAGTTTTCAAATGTTATACTTTCATTTCAGTGATAATCTAAAATAATTGTCTTACCAGTTACATAGACCAGATTTCTCTTTTGCACTGAAATTTTTAAATTAAAAGGCATTTTTATAGGATAATACTTCAGTGTCTTGATATTTTAGGGATTCATAATGTTCTCTATGAGCCCCTAATTTTGGAAGAATTCAAGAACATTTTTTCTCCTAAAAGAAAACTGTAAATGCATTTGACAATCATGCATTGTCATGTGACATATATTTCCTAGTGTTGTCTTGAACTATTCTTAAATCCTTTATTAGAGTTTTACTTTTCATGTTTGTATGTCTTATCTTCCCAGACAGATGGTAAACTCTGTGGGGACAGGGTCTATGTCTTAGACTTCTTTGGATTTCTGATGCACCAATCATAATTTTGCAAGGAATCAGTGCTTGGTTAAAATCAGTTGATCTGGTTTTGACTACGGAGACCTGATGTAGTTAAACCACACCGAATGTCAGAGAGAAAACAAACAAACAAGAAAGACTGTTTCACTAGATATCCAGTTTTCACTAGATAGTCATGGAAAGGGAGCACTCACATTGTCCAAATGTCCCTCATCCTCAGTAGGGCTTCATCCTTAGGGGTATTTCCCATATAGTCCCAAGGGCTCTCAGATGAGGCTTTTTGTACAACCAAGGTTTGTATTTTTCCTTTCTTCCAACAGACAATAAAAATCAAGACTGTTTATTAGTACCAGGTAGTATAATTGAAGCATTTCTTTCTAATAACTGGTAAGAGGTACTAGAAGAAAAAGAAGTTGTTGAGCCCTATCCTTTGTTAATATTTCTGGTAAATCCTTAATTTATGTTAATTTCATGCTATTGTGGAAAGAGAAATCTAAAAGTACCATTCATCTCTCATAAGACAAGGGGGTCCAGTGTATCATTATCTAGACTTTATTAGCAGAAAAACGAAGCCTGACAGAGATCCTAAGGTGACAGGATTGGGAAGAGTAGAAAACCCCAATATGGGATTTGTTTCACTCAGGACCTGGGAAAGGATTGGAAAATTAATCAGCCACCATCCATACATGGTGCTTCATTGATTACCTGAAATATTTTCTCATCCAAGTGCTGAGTTGATTTATATGAATTTATAAAGTTTACTTTATTGCATTAGCTAGAAACTTGGGCAGCAATGAACAGCAGAGGCCAACATAAATGAAGTCACAGACTAATTTGCTAGAATAAAGAATATTCTTGAACCACTGCCTTTTTCACTGTTGCTATCTAGCGACAGGAATGTGATCAACTGAGGTGGTCTATGGCACACAATTGTGGATGGGATTTTAGTTAATCCTGTGGTTCAGTAAAAGTCATTCTCCCCTTTACCACAGCAAGATACCTAACAAGTTTAATGGAGAGCAAAAATTCAGAATTAGAAATCACCTGGATTTTATAAATCAGTAACAGATACATACATAAATAAATATACACATTTTATTTATAAAAGATCAATCTACAGAATGTGCTAAGATTATGGAAGACAGTAGAAAGAGAGTTATAGGGACAAGCATTTTGCAAAAAAGTTTGCCTTTATGCTTCATGTCTCAACCAAAAAATGGTGAGCATGAAAGGTAACTTTAGTAGGCGAATAACTAAAGCTAGGGCAAAGTGAGGAAGCTTCTCTTCCTCTGTGAGCTATTCTTTGTTAGGGAGCTACCGCATGTTCAGCATGAAAGTTAATTAACACACAGCACACTGCTGCCTGGAATGCCTTACATAATTACACCTGGAGTCTAATTAGGTACTCTCAACTATCCCTTGTCTAAATCATCCAAGCTACAAACTCTCAAAGTGGGGCTAGCGTTGATTTAGTGAGGCCTGTGACATGCTTGTGAAACTGAAAAGTTGTCACTTCCAACATGTGGGATACACTAACAGCCCAAATGAGTTTTCCCATATGGTTTTCATGTAGAAAGTGAAACCTTGAGAGACAGTAGGATTTTTCTGGATTCCTTTGGATTGTCTACAGATTCCAGAATAGCGTGTCAGGTAGAATCATATTTTACGAACAACATTGTTATACAATTACTCATTAAGGTATTATTTGTTTAATGTTAATGCTGTTATTTGTTTAATGTTAATAGGATGATATAATATTAAATTGATAACTCTGAGTTAATGGAATTACAAGAAAGTTAAATTTTTTTCTTTAGATTTTTCTAGAAATTTTCAAGCTTTCTATAATGAGGGACTGTTTTTATACTAATAACAATGTAGAGAGGAGAAGTAAAATGGGTAAAAGACTCCCCCATAAAATGATCCCATCCTTATTAGTGACTACCACATGATATACACAGCAAAATTTATTATTATTTCTGAACTTTACATCAGAACTTTAAACACTGTATGCAATAAAATATCAATTTAAATCAGATGCTTTCATATCTGATCAAACTGAATAAATGTGCAAGATATGGTTGGTATAAATTATACCCAAGCATGTACAACTTGGTAAAATGGGGAACAGATTTTAGTGTCATGTGACATGAAAACGGTTGTAATCAGTAATGCTTAATGATATAGTCAATTTATCTTTTTCTCTGACCACTATTTGCCAGTGACACCACAAATTACCTTGAGATTTGTCACTTGGTTTGGCACCCCTTTGTTATCAAGTGAAAATGACAAAGGGAACACCTTGTTCCCAAATCTGTTCATCACATGGGCAGGTTCATAAGAGCTGAACTCCACCCAACCTATTCTGAAAATTGGTGGGAGGAGGAGGAAGGACTGGGGAGAGTGAGAAAGAGAACTTAATTAGCTGTAAGCTTGGGTCCACTGCTACAATCAGTGAAGCAACCCAACTGGCTGGCCAAGCCAAAGGGATCAGAAGCAGGTCTCCTATTGCCAAGTTTGCACTCTGCCTGCAGCAACTGTCAACTAATGATAGATTAGACAAATCTGATTGCTCTATCAAAACATTCATCTCAAATCTTGATTAGTAAGCCTATTGAATTATGATTAATTCACAAGGGTGCTGCTGACAGATAAGATACTTTATCTGACAATGTGTACTAGTTGCTTTGCCTGAAGCCAAAAACAAACAACAAAAAAACCAACAAAAAAAACCCAAAACAAAAAACACAAACTCTGTAAGTAGAGAGTAAAATAAATAGTATCAAGTATTGCACATTGAGAAGGATAATGATGCTACTTGCACCATTTAACTTAATAAAGAGTCTTTTTGTGAGAACTAAAGTCTTGATACAAAAAACAAGAGGAACTTAGGTAGAGAAATACAGTGAGAACAATACACTGTAAACAAGAGAACACCGGGGCACCCTCTGCCTTTTCAGCAAGGAATATGTAAGAGAGTTAACTCGGGATTGCTTCAGGAGGTATCCTTGTTTCTGGCGACATCCCAGTTACTCGGGTCAGAGGCAGAGCAGAACTTGTGTGCTTTTTCAACATTACCATCCAATTACTCTTCTTGTCTCTTGGATGAAGACATCTGTGCATAGAAATTTCAGCAGACTTAAACTTGGGGGATTTTCAGAAGGTGGTTTTTGTTTTTTAATCTTCAGGGAGTAAAGTGATGAGGAGGAGGGAAGGTAAAGGAAAGGAAGTGCTTTAGTTTCTTAGGAAGAGGCATAAAAATAAAGGTTTCTAATGCTCTTTTTTCTTTTAGCAAAGAAACATACAATATGATGTATGCTGAAGTTTTAGTTTAGTACACAGCCATGACTAGGGAAAAACCAAATCAGTGTCACCCATTCCCTTACCAAGCCAGCTTGTGAGCCCTGAACCTAAACTTATCATTCCACTCCCCAAAATTCAGACATAGCTGTTGCTGGGGCTTGGGGGGCTGGCACAGAGGAGGCTGAGTACTCAGAATCCCATGGAATTTTAGATGGTATCATTCATTATCTTATCCTGACCTTATGATTTTACAAAAAGCCTAATGTCCTCTAATCATGTTTCTCTTTAGCTGGTATTAACCTTTCGGTGACTTCTCTCCTCTCTCTGTCTCTCTCTCGCACTCTCATAACTAACCTGTTAATCAATTGTGCACTGCAGATGGGGTCAAGGAAACCTACTTCCTTCTTTGATAGCCTCCAATGTTTCCACTCTTGGGGATAAAAGTGCTTTAAATGGAGTTATATTCTAGGAAAATCAATATATGATTACTGCAAAGATTTGTATTGATTGTCCTGTTGCATTGCAAAAAGGCTAAAGAAAAATGGCACAGCACATTTTCCTTCAATTCCTACTCCACAGAGTTGGTTGTGAATGCTTTGGGCAAGAAGAAAATGTTGGAACTTTATTTAATGACCTAAAGTTTTCATCATTCAATCCACTTTTTTCTCTACCCTAGAAAACGCTTCATTATTGCTCTCCTAGCTTCTCGTCTATAATACTGGTCGACATCAGGGGCTGCTAGGAGAGTTCACAGCTTAAGGCTGTTGACTTCAGACCACACAAACATGTATATCTTTTACTTAATAATTCTGTTAATAATAATATCTCAAGAAAAACAATCTAAATACCAGAAACTGTAGGTTGCCTTTCTATTATCCATGCTTCTCTTTTGCTCCCTTACACAGCTTTTGCTGGAGCAGCAATGTACTAAGCTGAAAAACATCTCTTCATTTTCCCTTATCCATTGTTCTAAGTGATTAAGTTTTGAGTAATGGAGTCTAGGTGGAGACTGCAAGGCAAGGATTCTAGGGAAGTTCCCTAAAAAGGGAGTGGGGGTTGGCTCAATTGCCAGGCACATTTTGCCCTTCTCTCCCTTTCTTCCTTCTAACTGTAATATGGACGAGCCATTAGGGGCTGCAGCAGTTCTTTTGTGACTGTGAGGGAAATCTGAAGCCAGAAGCCAAGTCTAAAGAATGGCAGAGCACAAACACCAAAGGAGCCAGGAGCAATGGTGATGTTGTGTAGCCACCAGAAAATCCCTATTCTTTGTGAACTTCTTTCAAATGAAGGAAAATAAATCCCTATGCTGTTAAAGCAACTGTTTTTCAGGTCTCTGATATTTGCAGCCAAACAAGAGACATTGCTCCTACAAAATGCCTAATTATGTGAGTTCTGTGTCACAGTAACAAAAATAAGTAATATTTGTCTCTAGAGCAAATGTCATAGGCAATGGCTATTGGATGACCCAAATACTTCAATGTCTATGATCATTTAGTTGTTTCCCCAATCATTAGTGCCGAGTAAATGGCTTTAAGAAGCTCAGTGTACCTGTTATTTTTAGCTGTCCCACCTCCATTTCCCCTTCTTGTAGTAATAGGACTCCAATTTTCTTTTGGGAAATTTCTTTCCCCTACAGGGTACAGTCTTAGTGGGACTGTCATCCAGGTACTTTCGTCTCCTCTAGCTCAGAAGCAGGCACAAGATCCAGGCTAAACACTATTAGACTTTGATGAAGGCCTTAAGGCCCATTTAGATGGTTCTGGAATAAGAGCTTTTTTATTATTATAAATTAAGAGATGAAACTTCCAAAAGCCTATCTTAGAGACAGAACAATCATTACTGTGAAGTTTTTCCTAATGGCTCATTTCCTACATGATTTACACTTTTCACTGAATACAGAAGTGCTGATTATAAAGTCTATTGACCACTTAGATTCAATGGCCTACTACAACATTTCCTCTAAAAACTGCAGCTTAAATAGAAGGTGATACTAAATTGGGTGAAAAGTTAAGTTTTGGTAACAATAATAGCTACCCTTTATGGAATGTTTCCTATGTGGCAGACAATATTCCCTCACATTTAAATATATAAAAGAATATAATACTCATAATACCTATGAGGTAAGCACTATTATTCCCTTTCTTCTAAAGGGAAAACAGAGGCAGAGAGGTGAAGAATTTGCCCAATGTCATATACTTTGTAAGTAGAAGAACTAGGATAACTACCAAAGGTACGGTGATGAAACCGTATACACCTATCAATAGCCCAGGAATGTATTTGGTAACGTGTGACAAGAACCACACAAACGTATATAACTCTTACTTAATAATCCTATTTGTAATAATATTTCAAAAAAAACAACCTAAATGAAGAAAACAGAGATTTTTTACTGCAGTATTGTTCATAATAGTGAAATTAAGTAGAAGTAACCTAATGTCAACAATGGAGAATAGTTAGATAAAATATAGTATATAAACAATGGTTTATCACTCGGGCATCAAATGCATAATTAATAAATTATGAAGCAATATGGGAAACACTTTGGTATTAAATTAAAAAGCAAAGTTACAAAATTACATGTATCCAATAACACTTAAATTAACCTATATATTCCTACAGCCAATGACTGGAAATTAACTTTGAAAATAAAAATAACTGTGTTAGAAGAGAGGGACTGTGGGTAGGTCTCACACCCCCCAAAAAAGGGCAGGGGAATAAAGCAGAAAAAATGCTTTCAAGAAAGGAAGACAAATGGCACGAAGTTTCCAATGCCCCAGGATGCTTCTGGATTTTGATTGGGAAAGCCTATCATTCCCTTTCACTATAGATTAACTAGAATGCTACGAAGGAAGGGAAGCTTAGCAACGCAGGGCTCTTTATCCAGTCAAGGTAAATGAAGTTCGGCTGGTCAGGAGAGTAAATAAGATTAGTTACGGGCTCCAGGTCATTCACTCATGGAGGTCAGCGAGTGTGAGATTATTATCCTTGGTAGAAGAGGAGCAAAATAGCATTAAGGAATAAATTAATGAAAACGGTAGAAGATTATTTGAACGAAAGCCCTAATCAGTTTAGAGATTTCACTCAACTGCTCTACTGGCCATCAGTCAACCTCACAAAACAAATATGCTTGTTCTCTTAAGTAATTCCAGGAGATCTCCCTTTCTTGCTTCAAAGACATCCAATCTAAGGAAAGTCATGAATAAAGTTATCCCAGTTTGTGGTTACACCTCATACAAAGCCCACTGAAGCATCAAGGTACATGCTACTTAAATAGTATGCACTTGGAAAGCAGACGATTTACAGAAGACGCATAATTGCTAGTCCTGTTTGGCCTTTGATTCTGAATAGAACATCATCCCATATCCATTCAGAAACACTGAATTCACCAATGTGCAAACTGCATATTTTATTAAATAAACACAAACTAGGAGATAATGACATACATTTGTTTTCATTACAAGTAGTAATGCAATATTTCTCCAAGGCTTACTGCATTAGCATTTCTCTCCACGTTTCAAATGCCTTTGAACTTTCTGAAAAGCTACATCTGTTAGCTCCTGTGTATACAGCAGAAAGTTACCAAGTGAATTAAGTTTTAATATAAATTGCTTTGTTCACTATTAAGATTGATGTTGGACACACTGTACTGTAAGTTGCAAACTGCAATTACAATTCGTTGCAATTATCTTTGGTTGTTAATAGCACAAGATAGCATGTCACTTTCTACCAAGTGTATAATTTATCATTTGTGGGTTTTTTTGTGAACTCTTGTGGTATTCCAAATGTATAATCTTGTTGTATTTATTTCCCAGTGGTCCAACAAAATGCACAGCAAGTGCTGACTAGAACAAACTAAAAAGCACTGCTATTGACAAGCCGTCACTTGAGCAGTAATGAACATTCTGCCTCCACTTTCACCTCAACAAACCAGCAGCTTTAATTTATGATAAAGCAAAGGAGAGGCAACCTCCAGGTTTATTATACCCTCAGTGCTGTTTCAAATAAAGTAATTAGAAGGTCAAGAGACAGGTCTGGAAAGCCAAATATAAATGCAACCCTTCTGTACAGACATTAAAAAAAAAAAAAGACTAGTGTGTTCAAAGAGCATTTTATCCATCTTTCTTCTGAGCAGGGCAAGTCAGGTTTTTTTTAATACTACCGTAACCAATCAGAAACAGTGGCAGCATCATTCTTTCACTCTCTAATTTGCTCCATATGGACTCCGAACAGAGCACCTAGGAGACACTGTCCTTAGGAGAACACGTCTAACTAGTCCAAAAACTACTCTGAACCGCAAACTTGGGGCAGGTGATCAGGACTTTCTTTGTGTTTCTTGTTTTTTTCTCTTTAAATAAAGAAAACTCAATAGATGGAATGATGGCAAGATTCTGGAGAAATCCTACTGATTTAACATCAACCCACAAATAAATAACAATTTAAATATATTTACAAACATTTTGCCTTAGAAATTTTCTTGAAAAAAATATCTGAGGAAAAGGGGTTGGCAGGGAGAAAAATCGCCTTTTCAATATGTTTTGTTTTCAGTGATGGAAAAAACAATGAGAATAGACTAGTAAGTTCTAAGGCACCATCTATAATATCATACTTCATGCTAAAAGCTCCTAATTTTGCATACATTGTATTCTGGGTTTATTTTCCTCTCTCTCTCTTTTCCTATATAACAATGACACCATCCTAAAAATTCTTCTGAAGGCTACAAAACCTAATGGACTTTGACTATCTACCCTCTGAGTAAGTCAGACAACTTTGAGAGCCTCTCCTAAGCCAGCTGCCCTCAGATGTTTTGATCCAGGGATGACTGTAGTGGGAATTAGGTTCTGTGAATGTACTCC
Source organism: Tarsius wallacei (assembly GCA_963574415.1). Taxonomy (NCBI): domain Eukaryota; kingdom Metazoa; phylum Chordata; class Mammalia; order Primates; family Tarsiidae; genus Tarsius; species Tarsius wallacei. The sequence goes on along the minus strand of CAUYQG010161907.1, from coordinate 448 downwards.
ATTTCTCCCCATTACCTACAGCTTCAAGACCTTCTCCCAATCCCTAAATGAAAGGAAAAGATAAGGAGGATGGAAGAAGGATAGAGAGAGGAGAGGGGAGAAAGTACAGAAGGAAAGAGGAAGAGAAGGTGAGGAGAAGAGTCAAAGCCAGAACTCAACTAGCTTCTGTACAGGTAGCTACGGTCTGTGCCTTGTATACTATGTGCTATGCTGGAAAAACAGTTTAAAAAGATAAACCTTCAAAATGAGACAAGTCCTTCTTGGTGCCCATGACCTAAGAAAAGTCTAAAAGCTACTTGAAGCCGGGCTCGGTGGCTCAGCCTGTAATCCTGCGCCTTTGGGAGGCTGAGGTGAGTGGATTGCCTGAGCCCACGGGTTCGAGACCTGCCTGGGCAAGCGAGACCTCATCTCTACAATAAATCAAAAAATTAGCCGGGCGTGGTAGCGC